>CAUYRT010083744.1:0-30390 GCA_963574885.1 Lepilemur ruficaudatus | reverse complement strand
TAACTCTTCCACAGCTTAGCAGTGTTTTGGAAAAGAAATGATGAATTCAAAGTTGCAAATTGTGGGATGTGTGATATTTGGAACTGAATATTCCAGGTAGACAACAAACTAAAATGTATTTAGTGATGCAAAAACTGACTAGATTTAGAAGGAAAAGATTACTTGGGAAGAGATAAACAAGAAAATATATATATATATATTTTGAGACAGAGTCTCACTCTGTTGCCAGGGCTAGAGTGCAGTGGCATCAGCCTAGCTCACAGCAACCTCAAACTCCTGGGCTCAAGCAATCCTTCTGCCTCAGCTTCCTGAGTAGCTGGGTCTACAGGCATGCACCACCATGCCTGGCTAATTTTTTTTTCTATATATTTTTTAGTTGGCCAATTAATTTCTTTCTATTTTTAGTAGAGACGGGGTCTTGCTCTTGCTCAGGGTGGTTTTGAACTCCTGACCTTGAGCGATCCTCCTGCCTTGGCCTCCCAGAGTGCTAGGATTACAGGTGTGAGCCACCACGCCCAGCCAAGATACAGACATTTTTATAACAAATAAAAGATCATCAGTGTTATCAATAGTAAAGGATATTCCAAATGGAGTTCTTCAGGCAGATGAACACTAATCTCAAATGAAATCCTGGAGATGCCTAAAGGAATGAAGAGTGATGCAAAGGGTTAATATGTGATTAGGTAGAAATAAATACAAACTATGTAAAATAATAAAAATATTTGATGTGAGGTTTAACAATGTATAGAATTAAAATATACATAATTAGCACAAAAAGTGGGATAGAGTAAATGGAATTAAAATGTCCTAAGGTCCTAGCATTCTCTGGGAATTGATGAGAGTACTTGGATTTGATAAATCAATAATGACTATTATGATCTCTAGATTAACAGCTAAAATAACAGAAAAAGAATGGATAACAAGTTAATAGAGAGTGAAAATGCAATAATAAATATGTCTATTATAAAAAAGGGAAGCAGGTTGGGCATAGTGGCCCACACCTGTAATCCCAGCACTTTGGGAAACAGAGGCAGGAGGATCACCTGAGGCCAGGAGTTTGACACTACCCTGGACAACACAGCAAAACCCTGTCTCTACAGGAAAAAAAAAAAAATCGCTTGAGCCCAGGAGTTCAAGGCTGCAGGGAGCTATGATCCTGCCACTGCACTCCAGCCTGGCAGGTGTTCTTATCATGTTCCCTCCCAATTTCAGTGAGAAGCATATAAACATTTCACCTCTAAGTCTGATGTTTGTTGTTCATTTTTTATAAATACCTTTTGTCAGGTTAAGGAAGCTGTCTTCTTTTTTTAAAAAAATACCATAAATAGATATTGAACTTTACCAAATGGTTGTTTCCATTTGTCAATAGAATCACATGATTTTCCTCCTTTATTATGCTATGATAAATTACATTGGCTGATTTCCAAATGTAAAATCAATTTAACATTCCTCCTATAAACCCAATTTTGTTATGCTGTGTGTGTGCGTGTGTGTGTATGTGTATCGTTTTGGTTTTGTTAGCTAGTATTTTCTTTAGAATTTTTTGCATCTGTGCTTATCAGTAAGGTTGACATGTTATTTTTTATTCTTTCAATGTCCTTTTCAGGTTTTGGTATCAGGATTATGCTGGCCTCATAAAATGAATTGGAAAGTATTTCTCCTTTTTCAATTCTCTGGAAGCATTCACTGATAAAGCTACTGGGACCTGATATTTTCTTTGTAGATATTTAATAATTAATTCAATTGTCTTCATAAATATTGGACAAATCAGATTCTCTTTTTCTTATTCTGTCAGTTTTGGAAGTTGAATTATTCTAGGAATTTGTTTATTTTATCTAAATTATCAAATTTATTGGCATAAAACCTCTTGTGATAAATAACCTCTTATTATCTTTTTTATTTCTTCTTATTGGTAATTTGTGCCTTTGCTTTTTTCTTAATTACTCTTGCCAGGGACATAAATTTTACTAGTTTTTTCAAAATCTAACTTTTGGATTTCGGATGCTTATTTTCTACTTAATTGCTGCTTTTATTTTTATAATGTCCTTCCTTCTACTTTTTTTGTGTTTAACTTGCATTTATTTTCTTTCTTTCTTGAGGATGCTTAGATCATTAATTTTTAGTCTTTCTTCTTTTCTAATTTATGCATTTAAGGCTATATATTTCTACGAATGGCTTTCACCACATACCACAAATTTTTATATGTTATATTTTCATTATCACTTAGTTTAAAATATTTTCTAACTTTGCTGTTGGGTAAGTTTTGAGAGATATAAATTATTAAGTTTAGGAAACAGTTTTCCATTCTTAGGTTGCTAAATTTTAAAAATTCATCATAAATGGGTATTGAATGTTATAAAATCTTTTTTCCCCAGTGTATATTAAGTTGATATGATTATTTTTTTTCTCTCAAAATATATAATGAACATCTTTGCATTCCTGGTTAAAATCTACTCTGTCATGATGTTCTATTCTTTTAACACAATGCTTGAATTTCTTTGAATTAATTAAAATATAATAATATTTTTAGTCCTTGTTTTTCCCATGGTTTAAAAATTTCTATAAAACAGAAATTTTGAAAAGTTGAGGCATAACTTAAATTTACTGATCTGAATCAGTTTTGAAAATGTGCACACCCATGGAAGCTACACCCTATGATGAAAGAACATTCCATCACCTCCAGAAGTCCCTGGTACTTCTTTGCAGTCAATCTCCTCCATCCCCCAGGTCAATTCCTACTCTGATTTCTGTTACCGTAGGTTAGTTTTGCCAATCCTAGAACTTCATATAAATGTCATCGTAAATGTGCTTTTTTGTAAGTGGTTTCTTCTACTCAGCATAATGTTTTTGAAATTCGTCCATGCATTTGTATATATCAGAAGTTCCTTCTTATTGCTGAATCATATTATGTTATATGAATATATCACACTGTATTTATCATTTCTGTTGATGGATACTTGGACTGTTTCCAGTTTTGAGCTATTAGGAGTAAAGTGAATATTCTTGTACAAAGCTTTGTGTGGACATGTTTTCCTTTCTCTTGAGAAATACCTAGAAGCAGAATTGCTAGGTCATAGGGTAGGTGTATAATTATATTCTTAAGATGCTGCAAAAGGGTTTCATAAGTAGTTATAACATTTTACACTCCTACCAGAAATGTATAAGCCTTCCAGTTGTTCCAGATCCTTGCCAATATTCAGTATTCTCTGATTTTAAGGCTTTAGCTATTCTAGTGAGTATTTAATGGCCCCATATTATTGTCTTAATTTGTGTTTCCCTGATGACTAATACTGTTGAGTACTTTCTCATGTGCTTATTAGCTATTTGTGTATCTTTTTTATGAGATGTATGTTCAAGACTTTTACTCCTTTTAAATTTGGTTTTACTGAGTTATTTATATGTTCTATATGTAAATCTTTAGCGGATATATGTGTTATAAATATTTTCTCCCAGTCTGTGGCTTGTGTATTCATTTTTTCTTAACTGTCTTTGAATGAATAGAAGATTGTAATTTTAATGAAGCTTAATTTATCAATTTGTACTTTTATCGTAGCGCTTTCTGTGTATGTTCACAGGAATCTTTGTCTACCCATGATTGTGAAGATATTCTCCTGTGTTATCCTCTATGCTTTGTACTTTTAGCTTTTAGATCTATGATCCACCTCAAATTAATTTTGACATGTGGTGTAAGATAGCTGTTGAGTTCATTTTTAAAAAAAAAAAATACAACTAATCCAGTTTTCAGCACTGTTCATTGAAGAGTTTTTCCTATTTATAAGAAAATGCTTTGGCATCTTTATTGTAAATCATTTCACCATATATGTGTAGATGTACTTCTTGTCTGTCTATTCCTGCACTGTCCAATATGGTAGCCACTAGCTAGCTACATGTGACTATTTAAATTAGATTTAAATTCTTTTTTTTTTTTTTGCAGCAAAAAATAAGTATTTCTATTCTTCTGGAGTATTTTTGTACAAATCCAGTTAGATCACAGAGATACCTTTATGTTCATACAAGTTTTTAAAACTTGTGCTATAGATATTATCTTTTTTTTTTAGATTTAAATTCTTTAAAATTAAATTAAAAATTCAGTTCCTCAGTCACACTAGCCACATTTCACATGTCCAATAGCTATATGTGACTAATGGCTATCATACTAGAAAGTGTATGTATAGAACATTTTCATCATCTCAGAAGATTCCATTGGAAAGTGCTGTTCTAGACTGTTTTACTGGTTTGTTTATCTTTTCACTGTCTTGATCATTGTGCCTTCATAGCAAGGCTTGAAGTCGAGTACATTCAGTCTTCCAACTTTGTTGTTCTTTTTCAAGATTTTTATGGCTTTTCTAGGTCCTTTGAATTTCCATCTAAATTTTATAATAAGCTTGTCAATTTCTACAAAAATCTTACTTGGATTTTGGTTGGGATTGCATTGAATTAGGTTAATTTGACATTATTTTTTAAAAAATTAAGTTTGACCTATAGTTTTCTTTTCTTACGCCTACGTCTCCAGTTTTGATATTATAGTTATACTGGCTTCATAAAATGAATTAGCTTCTCATTTATTTCTTATACTCTGTATAAAATTAATTCAAGTATTCTATTATACTGTGAACCACAACTGTTCTAAGCCCTGGCACTATAGTGGTAAATAAACTAGAAGCAATGCCTCCACTTTCTTGGAGTTTACATTCTTACAGAGGAGACACACAATAAACAAAGAGATAATATAACATTAGGTGGAGATAAGTAGTATGAAAAACTTGAAGCCAGAAAGGGACATAGGGAGAGACTGGAGGCAGTACTTTCGATATATTGGGCAGGAAAAGTCTCTCTGAGAAGGTGACGATGTACAGGGAAGGAAGTGAGCAAGAGAGCCATGCGTGTCCTGGAGAAGAGAAGTCAGGCAGCAGAAATGGGGAGGGAAAGACTCTCGGGTGAAAATGTGGTTGGGGCATGTGGCTGGGAGAAAGAGGTAAGAGAGAAAGAGAGGGAGCCAGGGGCAGATCATGTAGGGGTTTATGAGCTGATGGGAAACCACTGGCGGGTTTGAACCTCAGAGTTACATGATGTAACACATTATAACGTTTGACGCGTTAGTCGGGCTATCGTGTGGAGGATAGACTAAGGGTGGCAAAATTGGATGCAGGAAGGCCAGACAGGCGACTAGGACAATAACACAGGTGAGAAAGTATTGTGGCTTGGGTTAGGGAAGTGGCAGTGGAATTAGCAATGGAAATTCTGTCAAGGTGGGGCCAAGCGAAATTGCTGGTGGACTAGATGAGGAATTTCAGAGAGGACTTCTTCATCTTGAGTCCTGGGTCAGGTATGTGATGCAGCTTCATGATGAACGGAGACAACTTTTTTGGCAGGTCACTCACATTTTTGAGGTTGCGGGCAGTGAGACACCAAGTGGCTTCTCGTTTGTTCTCATGGGTTTTGGTTTATCCTTGTGAGATTCACTTGCCCTAGTTCTCTTTGGCTTTATATTTGGCTTCTATTCCTGATTCAGGCCAACTATCAGGTGCAAAACCTTCCATGTTTACTCACCAGCTTCCACACCTGTGTAAGGTTTATCCCTACAACAAATCCTTTTTCCATATCCCTCAGAGTGCTCTGCTTTCCTGATCAAAACCCTAACTGAACATGTACCTCATGAAAAAAGGGAGCCGCTACACATTTTCATTCAAGTTAAATACTTAGAGATTTCAACCGGCTTGTTCTGACAAAAAAGGGTGAAAAGAAATAGTACTCTTCTTTTCAAACGTGCTGTGTCATGGCTTATAATCGTCTGTCCCTGATTTATAGTAATATATTCTATCCCTTCCTTATCTATTTGAGCATTTCAGAGTACTAATGTTATGGCTTTTCAGACTGCGGTACTCTTTCAAGTTCCTCCTGTTCATTCTGTCTGTGGATTCTCTTTCCTGGCAATGAAGTTCCTCATGTATCTCATTAATATAATTTTTTCTTGGTGAGCTCCTGTTTAATTGTAATGATCATTTGAAGGGTTCTAAATGGGGCCTGAGTTGGGAAAGAATTTCTGTGAGGTAGTTTCTGAATGGCCTTTGCCCTGACTCTACAGAATTTTTTGGTTGGGAGACAAATTTCTGGTTTAATTTCTCAACGGAGCTTAGGGGTTTTGAAGCATTTGGGTAATGGGATTTGTGTTCTGCACTGTCATGAGCCACGAGTCAGGGCTCGCGAGTTCACGCCGCTTCCTCTAGTGAGTGACTCGCTGTCCACTATGACTCCACGCCAGCAGGGGAGATCGTTATAACCTATTCACGAGAGGTCAGCACTGTCCCATTTTCGGGTTCGATGCCAAGAGTTCGTGTCTAGTTCCCTGCTACACAGGAAGACTGAGGGCTCAAGTCCTGACACAGGAGTGAAAACCCGTGTGCTCAACGTATTTGACCAACTCTTACTAACCACTATGGCTGTAGGTTCCTTTTTATGTCTAGTTTTCTTAGCTTCACTATGTATTATTACCTTAAAAACAATAATCCTTTATCCTTCCTTTTTATACATGCCAAGCATGAGGGTGGTGGTGGTTCCCAGGTCAGCTCAGTTCTACAACTTGATTAGAACTCTGCTATTGTTTGCTTGTTTTTTTTTTTTTTTTTTTTTTGAGACAGAGTCTCACTTTGTTGTCTGGGCCAGAGTGCCGTGGCATCAACCTAGCTCACAGCAACCTCAAATTCCTGGGCTCAAGCAATCCTCCTGCCTCAGCCTCCTGAGTAGCTGGGACTACAGGCATGCACCACCATGCTCGACTAATTTTTTCTATATATTTTTAGTTGGCCAATTAATTTCTATTTTTTAGTAGAGACAGGGTCTTGCTTTTTCTCAGGCTGGTTTTGAACTCCTGACCTTGAGTGATCCTCCTGTCTTGGCCTCCCAGAGTGCTAGGATTACAGGCATGAGCCACCACGCCCGGCTGTTTGCTTGTTTTTCATTTTGATTTATTTTTCAATCAGTTCAGCTTTCTTTTTCTGTGTCTTGCTTCTGTTTCTTAGGGGTCGTATCTTTTTGCTACCTATTCAGTAGGCCAGTTAGAAATTTTTAAAGGATTTTGGTTGTTGCCTATAGTCAACGGTTTTCAGGGATAAATTACTTCAGTTTTCAGTGTGCTGATTTTTTTCCTCGTTCTGTGATATTTTTCATAGGTTCAAGAATTATTTGTCCTTCAGTGAGTAAACTAGACCTTGCTTTTGCCAAGGGACAGTGTGTGTGTGTGCTTTCTTCCGCTCCACACTGATTGTTTGACACTGGTGCGACTACCCAGGCTACACCTGGTGGATGGGCAGGTGGATGGGCACAGCCTGATTCGCAGAGTCGGATAAGCATTCACCTGAGAACTGGGGGAATATTGCCTTCCCTTTCCTGCTTGCCCTTTTGGAAAAGTACACGAAATCTACAAGCCACAGCATACTTGACCAATCAGAAACACTACCTTTTACAGGCATTCGTGGTTGCTGTTGGCATTGACTGGACCACTTTTCCCCCAGATAGTCTTCAGGTTCACTTCGTCATCTTTTTTAAGATTTTGTCCAAACATCATCTTTCATTGGCACCTTCCCTAAAAATTATTTTTATATTTGTAACCCCTTTAATTTCAATACTCTTTATTTTCTTTCTCTGTTTTATTTTTTTCTCCATAGCACTTATCACCTTTCAACACACTCTATTATTTACTTATTCTTTTGTTTTGTTTACTGATGCAACTCCAGGGCCTAGAACAGTACCCAGCACAGAGTAGATGCTCAATAAACACTTATTGAATAAATTGAATGAATAAATGTCTTGCCATGAGGGTTCTTCTTTCTCCTACCCTGCCCTACAGAGTTTGTGTATGGGGATGTTAACTTTTGGGATGTGTTACAATATAATTCTCCGCTAGTTCCTGCTGTCTATGTAGGAGTTGTAATCCTGAATAAATACAGAGTTACTGATATGGGGTGAGGGAATAGGGACAGCACGTAAGAATAGTTTAGTACAGGAATGAAAGACACCTCTGGAACCACCAGCAAGATGCAATTTTGAACCACAAACTGGCCATTGATATTTTTAAACTCTTACTACATATTACCAAATTATATTCTAAAAAGTATGCCAATAGGCCAATCTCTCTTCTCTCTCCTGTATCATTATTAAACTAAACAGCGGCTACCATACATAGTGGATGCTCTCAGAAGGCTAAACTTTCAGTGCTTGTTTTCAAAAATTATTCTAGAAAGGAAAGGAAGCCTAATGGTCTTTCAATCAGTTATCTATTGCCACAATAATGGACAATGATCACAAAATATCCCTTGTACATTGTCATGCACTTTTAGTGTTGACATCTTTGGGGTCAGCTGGAGGTTGGGTGGTTGGGTCTAACGAACTTGGCTGGGTTTCCTTAAATACCCAGGAGTCAGCTGGTTGTTGGCTGATCTAGCCTGACCTTAGCTTTCACCTCTTATCCCTCTCTTATCCCAGGCATGTTCCCTTCACGGTGATAGCACAGCAGCAAGGGAGAGAGGCCCAGCTTGATTGTGCAAGTACCTTATATGCATCAGTTAGCATGGCATTCAGTGGGTGGGTCAGAATGTTCCCCCACCTTTTTACAGGGTAAAAAGTGTGGCTTCGGGGAATGCTGAAGAATTGAGGCCATTTTGTGTGATCTATCACAATCTTAGAAAAAGAGTTGCCTCATATTGTCATTCAATTTTTCCTACTAAAAGAAAAAGTTTGAAAGAAAAGAAGAAGCTCTTTTTATGGACAAATATAAAAGTCTGGACAAGATAAAAGTCATGACCCAATTTTTATTGCATTAAAAAAGTAATAGGGATTGCATAACTGTGTAAGGAAAAAAAGAAAACTCTACAGTATATAGTCTCTGGAATCAAATGGAAAGACATACAAGTTCTTGGGCACATATAATTTGCCCAATTATTTGAACAAGTTAATTCTAATTTGAACAGGTTTCAACACTAACTCAATTAGAGGTTCCAGACATTTAAAAAAAAAATCTCTCTGTTGCTATGTTCTCCCAGCTTTTACAGACGTGAAGTTCTTAGGCTGATTTAGTCACTTCTAGTGCTTTCACTGTTTACTGTTTCAGGAAAAACATGTTTCTCTCTTGCTGATAAATCTAAATTATTCTTCCCAATTTTATACGTGCTCAAATTCTGTCTCCAGATGAAAGAATTCCTGTCCATCCTTCCTCTCCAGCAGAGCCCAGTGCTCCTGTTCCCTTTTCCTGTAGCACTTTTCTTCCTTATTATTTTTTAATGGCACCATCTTGTACTCAGGAGCCGGGTGAAGGGTGGGGTGAGGAGACAACTCACACTGAAAATGGAGGCCAAATCTCAACTGGAGGAAAAGAAAGTGTCATTACACCACTAGACCATGAACTCCCTGAGGGTAAGGACTGGCAGTGGCCCCTGTGCCTAGCCTAGGACCCAACAGAGGACACATATTCGATAAACGGTTAATTGAATGAGGTGCTTCTAATGAACTCAAATGTTGGCTGTATCATTTACTAAGTATGTGACTTGGGGCAAGTTAAATCACTTCTCTATATTTTGCTGTGGTTTTTCTCTTTTTCCAGCTTAAAGTGGGGATATACAAGTAGCTATTTCATAGGGTCCTACATGGAAAGCACGGAGCATTTATTATTATTACTATTACTGTTGGGAGCTCTTAAGGTAGCAGGAAGGAGAATGTTACGGATTGACCTGTGTGCCCCCAAAGAAGATATATGGGAGTCCTAACTCCACCCAGAACCTCCAATGTGACCTTATTTTCTTATTTGGAGTTAGGCCTTTACGGAGCTAATCAAGTTAAAGTGAGGTCATTAGGGTTGGCCCTAATCCAATATGACCGATGTCCTGATGAAAAAGAGAAATTTGGACACGGAAACACAAACACACACGTGCGCACACACACACAGAAAAGATCATACGAAGACGAAAGCAGAGATCTACAGACCAAGGGATGCCAAAGACTGCAAGCAAACCACTGGGTGCTAGGAGAGAGGGACGGAACAGATGCTTTCTCAGAGCCCTCAGAAGGAACAGACCCCGGACACCCGAGCTCTACTTGCTGCCTTGCTTAAGGTTCTCTGTACGGCAGCCCGAGCAAACTTGCTCAGAAGGGCTATGGGAACGAGTAGCCAGTGTCCTTCTTTGGTGACTACACACTGGCTGTGGACTTCTGGCATCCAGTGCACACTCACAGCTTCCATCTCTCCTGTAAATCCCACCCTCCTGGCAAATTTTCTAAATGATTATGCCAGGTCTAGGAGCCAGGGCCCAAGGGGATATTTTGTGACAGGGCATGCCATTAGCCCCCAAGATAAAACTCAGCGGCCTTGAGCAAGTCAACTCTCCTTGTGTCAGATTCTCCATCTCCAAGATAGACCAGCTGGGCAAAAGTATCTAAGTCTATTCCCAGCTATAAATGCGATGCTTCCCGCAGCGCTGATATAGGTTACCTGATCTTCCGTAACTCCCTTCACTTAGTCTGCTAGAGAACTATCCTCTTTAAACATATTTAAGCCACGTCTTGAATTTAAGCCGTGTGTGTCACTTTTCTCCTCACAGTATATAATTAGTGAATCATCTGCACAGTGTATCGGAAAAGTCCGGCCAGAGAAATCAGGAGAGCTGAAGTCTAATCTTGATTTCAGAATAGTGATAAGATGAAAACAAAATAATATAATCTATGCCTCACTATAAATTATGATCTAGGCTAATTTTTCTCTTAAGGTGAAGAGAAAAACTATTTTCTGTTAGAATAAATCTAAAATAAACCTAGCATTGTATAAAAATGCAATATTGAGATGTCTCCAAATCAGTCCTCCAGGTGTCTCCTCTCTTGATTCTACCCAACCTTTTTTCTAATCATAAAATATTTTCTCCTTAAACAATAAATCTGCTTCCCACCCAGTGAGAGCCACATGATTTGTCTTTTAGTGGCTTGGAAAAAGGTAATGACATTTTGATCTTGGGAGTTGGTGGTATGTGCCATAGGACACGTGCATATGCCACGTTTGCCTAGTGGTAACCTTTGTCTCAGGGTCACACTGGGTGTTAGGTTGTGGCCGGAAGCCTCTGTAGAAGCATCTCTGTAGGTAGGGATTCTCATGAGCCGGGGTGCACTTGGTTCTACACAGCAGGCACTAACACAGAGAGGCCCATGTGGTTTGTGTATAGTTCCAACAGGCATACACAAAACGCATGTTACAAAAGCTGTTCCTTTATTCGTGGATTGGTGAGCACATATGATGCTTTTCCGATAAATATTTTTTTTTCTGGGGATTGTTTATCATAGCAGCTGGTCGCCTTCTGTGTTGTTTTATTGCTTACATCCAGTGAGAGCACGATGCAGAATACAGATTGTTATGTGTTACTGAAGACTTAGGTTTGCAATAAGGAGCATACACAATGCCATACCAAAGTGAGTTTATTGACATTCCTTGAAGGTGGTGTGATGGAAGAGAAAGCGAGGCCTGAGTATCACGTGACATTTCTCTTGTTGGTGTAAGCAAAATCAGCCCAATAACGTGGACTGCTTCTGCTATTGACTAGAACAAAGACTTTTAAACAAAATTGTTATAGACATATCCTTAGATAAATTGGAAGCTGCAGGAAGTAGGCTAATGGAACGATATTTACTCTATATACTACCTCTAGGCACCTTTTTTTCTACTATAACAAAGGGACTACATGTCACTAACAGGAAAATAACACTTCCTCTTTTGAACCTTATGATGGCTGGAACATCCGTCCCAGATTTTTATGATATAGTATTGCAGTAATTTTAATAATGAACACTGAAGTACATAATAATAATAATAATAAAAGCACCACATTTGTTATGTAAAGTTCTAACTACTTTCATTTGAAAGTGTTTCATCTTGACTGGGAAAACATTTGTGGCAATTGAGAAATTTTCTGAACCCAAATTTGGACACGTGGTTTGACACATGGACTGACAGGAGATGGATGTAACATTAGAACTGTCATGGAAAACTCAGCTCATTGGCTTGTCACACAAACATACTTACTGTTAAAGGACATTTGGTGATACATTAATATTGAAAGAAAAAAAGGTTTAGATGCTGCATATTTAAACCTGCTCCCAAAATCGCACATCTCTTTTTCTTCATTTTCTCACCACCCCCCCAGCATTTCCACGACCTCCACCAGTTTATACACACAGGAAGTGACAAAGAAGTCTGCAGATTTAGAATACGTCTCCTGACCCTGCAGAGTCAATTTCTTTTTTCACGATTATCATCTTCATATTATAGAATAAAACATTTGCAGTAGCCATGAAATTATGATGATACCTTATAGAATTTTAAAAGCCTTTTTCAACATTGTGATATAAATGTTCTTTTATTTATTGTTCTTGTCTGTCCCCTGTTTAAGGGTATTTATACTCTTACTAAAACTAGATCTAAAAGATCTTGTTTTAGGGAGGTTGTGGCTTATAAGTGATTAATTTTGCAATGTGCCTCCATGGAAAAAACTCATGCTTTAAATTGAAAAAAAAATTGTGGGTGGTAGCAAATAGATCTGCCTTATCAATTGAATTATATGATTTGGGATGTTTTACACCTCTACCCGGTGAAATTAATGGCATAATTTAGTTCTATTTTATATGCATTTATATATGCACATAAAACGAAAAATTATATATTATTTAAAATCACCCTCATATATGAGGTAGAAAGGATCTTTCCATAACTTGTTTCTGAGCTCCTCTTCTGTTTTCCTCCGTGAGGAGTCTCTGCAAGGCTGCAATCGCATCCTGGCGCCCTGTTAAGCAAGCTTTGCATTCTTTCAGATGACTTTGATGTCAGTATTTCTTTATGGAATTTTGCACTTTTATGAAATACTGTTCCTTTTATCTTTGTGAGATACGTCTAGAGCCATGGCATCGGTAGTGGTGGGGGGATAAGGAAAAGCTAGTTGAAAAATCACTTATGCCAAAGTTGCCTATCTATATATAATTTCTGAGATACCACATTCCTTCTGTATATGGGTAGAGTAGATACTAGTTAATCTGATTAGCAGATTAATTAGATATTTATGTGAATTGTAAAGCTCTCAGGTGCAGGCTCCATCTTGTGAATAGTGTTCTCCCTTTCCAACATCTGCTGAATGAGTACTAAAAAGAGAGTTGAATGCTTGAATTAATGAGTATTTACATATGTGTAACACCCAGTTCTAAAGATGAAAGATGCCCCTGTATTAGAGATGCTGTCCAAACAGTTAGAATAAGGGTATGGTACAATGAGTTGCATAACCCTTATGTTCTGATTTCATAAATAAATAATAGCCACCTTGGAATCTATTACTTTTCAGATACTGAAATGTGTACTGAATTTTACATATTTCTCAAATTCTATATAACTTACACATTTTATCCCATCTTGGTAAATATTCCTTTTGGACAACAGTATAAGGCTAAATTTCTAGAACATATAGTCCCTGATTGACAACAGATACACAGCAGCAAGGGGTTGCTGGCATTGTCAATAATTCCTGCTAGAAGAATGTTTTATTTTAGAGTGCAGGGAACACAAATAATGCACGGTCCAGACACAAACTGGTATAATGAGAGACAAGGCATGGCTTCATAGGAAATTCACTGTGTTACTTTTCTCACATTTCCCTGTTTTTTTTTTCTTTTCTTTTTTTAAAGGCTGGTCAAGTGAAGCAGTGGGAGTGGAGAAGGAACAAAGGAATCTGTAACTGGTTGTGATCAATTAGTTGTAAACACCACTGCACTCGGACCAACCTCCCCGGACCAACCTCCCCATTGTTTTAATATATTGAAAGCAACAATGTGACATTTAAATAGTGGGTCTCTTTAGCTCTTCTTTTCCCAGTGAAGAAAAACACTTTCATTTATGACATATTTCAGACAACATGGATAACAAGGTTAGAAAAACAGCAAATGGCCATTATGATTGGGTTTATTTCAAATGTAATCAAGAGGTTAGGCTGTCTTTGGAGCCTGCAACTGTTTTTCTGACAACACTGTTTTCTGAGATATGTTTTTACTGAATGGTAAAAGAAACTGGATATTTATTTTGACACAAATCAGCGTGCCTTTGGGGTGTCGTGTTCCTGCCCCCGAGGATTGCTACGGATGAAGAAGTACCATATTGCCCTTGGCCCCTTACAAGCACCATCACTCTCTGCAGCTTCTTATTTAGTGTGGACCCTGTGGACAATCACATGTAAAGTAGCTTGAACACCATGATCCAGAAAAGAAAAAAGCACAAAAAAACCAGTATCAACGTTAAAACAAAAAAAGAGGTTTGACTGCAAAGCAAGTAATACCTGGCTTTAACAAAAGTCATGAGATCATCTATACATTTTTTTTTTCCTTTGTGAAGGAGAACTGTCACCAGACTAAACAAAACAAAACAGTACAGAACTCAGGTATTCAAACCAACGTAATATGTCCTTCTTCCCTTTCTCCTGTTTTCGTCACCACATTCTATACACGCAGTGGGGGTTGATGCCTCATCCTTCACGCTACATTAGTCAAGAAGGTTTCCTTCTCGGACACGCACACAAGTTTGTGCTTCTTGTGTGGTGTGTATCACTAGGGGTGCTCCCCTCCTAGACTCCTCTGAACTCAGGTTGAGCCCACACGCCCACAACCGTTGGGTTGTACTGTGGTGCCTCAGCAGCATGGGTTTTTCTTGCAGTTGTTAATTGTTGGAAGTGTCATATTTGCACCATATGTCTAGGCTAGTTCCAGCTGAGGGGACTGATGCCACATGTGATTCATGAGTTGAATGTATAAAAATTTCAGTTTTGCCACTGCTGTCCTTTGGATGGAGAGTATGCACAGGGAAAAGTGGAGAGGGAGGAAAACAAAGACTTGATCAGCTCTGGATTTGGCTGTTGGAAATTATAAAAAATGGTGGCTCTGCTCAGAAGACATGGGCATATAAAAGCTTGAAATGCTTAATGCTCAAATTTCCCCTTAAATGATACAAATGGAAGTAAACATTTATTACCATTTGGTCAAGTGTAGCGTAACTTGCATTCATATTTCATTGTTAATAATGGAGGTATGTGGAGATATACACAGACCTTTAGACAGCTGTTTTTTTTTTAATATTGCATACAGGCTAGCAGTTCATTGAAAACAGAGGAGAGAAGCCTGAAGGTTAGATCTTAGAAGAAGGCAGTTCTTCATGCACAGCTTTTGTCAATCCTGATTTGGTTTGAAAATAAAAATCATGGAATACCAAAATCAAAGCAGAGTTGATTAAGGGAAAGGGAAGGGTGGATCATCCCAGGAAGGGTGATGTCACTGGCCAGGAAAATGCCAGGCAAGGTTCCATGTCCTCACTCAAGTCCAAAGGTGCTGGTTTCTTCTACTGCTGTTAACAGCTTTTCATACAACATGGAGTATGAGGGATACGGTGGAAGATCCAGTCGGTTGAAGCATGTGTGTGCCCTGAATGGGGGAGAAGAGATTGGTAAGAGTGTTAGCTTCAGTGAGACAACTGGTTCTGGACGTATCTGTGAGTTAGTCTGAAGTTAGGAATCAAAGAGGAATCAAAAGTGAGCAGCACCATGACTCAGGACTCCTAGAAAACATTGCAAACTAAGAGCTGTAGCCTCCCAGAATGAGTAGACCAGTTGGAAGAATGGTATGACTAGAAATGGGTGGTTTGCCTTTGTAAGCAAACTGCCCTACCCTAGAACTACACTAGCAAACTGATGATAAATGCTATGGTATCAGCCTGATTTTGCACTTGAGATATGAACTTTGTTGTGGTTAGCAAAGGAGGCAGAATATAATTAGAGTTAAAGGATTATATTCCTAAGTCTTCTCGTCTGGCTCTGATTTCTGAGCCTCCGTGAACCATGTGTATCTGTTTAGAGGAGCCCAGATGCCCTGGAATTCGGAGACTCCATTCTCTATTCAAATCAGACGTGCCCTGGAGACAAGTCTGACTCCCCTACCCCAGTAAAACACGCATAGCTACGGCTGAAGGGCTGCATTTCCAGGAAAAGCTGCCCATGAGACAGGCCTCCCTAGAGCCTGGAGTATCGTCCTGGAGCCACTGCCCTGGGTTCTGCCCTACTCGTCATGTGCTTCCTCTTGCAGACCCATGCTTGCCAGCATCTGCCTTCGACCAGGAACGTCTTCCCTGCCATGCTGCTCACACCCAGGTGGGCCTCCAACAGGGAGCACAAGAAGACTGGCATACAGATTCCCTCCTAGGGAGCCCCAGATCACCTGACGAGCTGCTCCCTGCCAGTTCTTTGTTTTTATGGAAACTTTTGTTGATGCTGAGTCCTGTACCAAAGTAGGGAGGAAGGTGGATGGATGCAGCTGCAAGTTCATTTCATGCCTTTTCCTTCCTGGAAGGAGTGGTGTGTTGAAATGGTGTTTTGAGACACCAACCGGCATAGAAAAGGATGCTTTCAAATCAAATCAAATCACAAAACAAACACACAAAGAAATAAAACTAAGCTCCCTTCATTAGCATTTTATTTGGGTTATTAAGCTCCTATTTTACTTAAAATACCCCTACGGGACTTGTGTATTATTGATACCCTTGTTTTGAATTCTACAAATCAGAGTACCAGATCACTGCCTCAGCTGATGCAGCACTCAGGTCGCAGGGGGAAATTACTTTGTGGGTGAGGAAGATGGAAGAGGAGAGAGGGAAGGTGGACTTTCCTGTACAGGGAGAATCTTGGGAGGCTGCTGGAGTTTTTGTCTGGCAACAGCCCTCTCATTGTCCTTGGGGAACCATCCCTAACCCCACTCCTTCTCCCGTCTCCTCCCCTCTCAAGGTCCAAGGGTGGGCACGGCACAGCAGGATGTCTGGTCTTAGACCTTAAAGACCCAACTGGGAAGAAACGCAAAAACAGACAGAGATTAGCAGAGTTCTTGTATTCTTATCTAAGATTCAAAGAGGCCTATATTTACTTCAAAAGCAAATAATTGGAACATTCTACCTAAACATGAGTATTGGTTTGCGTGAAAGGGAACTCAGTAAATTGAGTAGGACGATGATTAAAATGACTCCTCTCTATGTTTAGAAAGATTGAAACTAGAACATACACTGGGCGGTGGCTAATCAAGTTAAGTAGGGCAGAAAAATCCCAAGTGTGCTTTCGGAACGAGCTGAATTAGCCAGGAGCAAGATAAGAGCAGACATCATCTTGGTTTTTTTCCTCTGGTCATTTTAACTGGCACTCATGAGTGGAAACATCACAGAAAAAAAACTCACATTTACAAATTAGTTGGAACCAAATTAATTCTGTAAAAGATAATTTCTGGGCATAACCAGAAAGGATTATCAAATAGCACCTCGTCTGAACGCCTACAGTTTCTTTACTAGTTGCTCTTACTGCACTAATCTACAGCCGTGATCGACTCCCTTAGGTAAATTCTAGTTTGTCACTGGAGTGAATGAACCCAATCGAATCACGACTTGATCCGGCATTCCTAAGTGTCCACCACCCTCCAGGTGTGGTTCTGACGGCACAGAGCACCTGCTCACCTCATTCCCTGGGCACTAAACCTGGCACTGCCAGGTGGTGTGGGGCGGCAGCAAGCTCAAAACAGGGCCTGGAAGATTCTGTTCTGATTTCATTCTAGCCACTTACCAGCTTTATGACCCTGGGAAAGTCCATTAATCTTTCTGAGCCTCAGTTTTCTCACTTGTAAAATGGGGATAATAACACATGCCGTGTGCACCTCAGAGGGTTGATGGGAGGATCAACGCTAGAACACACCAGACGCCTTACGTAACCTGTGACTCACCATTTACACAGTAAGATTCTCTTACTGATGCAACCACGATTGCAATAATGATTCTAGGAACCATGTCATACTTGTGGCGACTTAAGTCTCTGGCCGTTTCCATGTGCCCTACTGGCAAATGAGTCACTCTCATCTTGTACTCTCGAAATGGATGTTTTGAAACTCCACAGGGATCTTTTCAACCATGCCAAATTCCACTCCATTGGTGTCAATCTAGCGTTCCAGCATTTGGAGGTAATTTTGGATTTGGATTGTGCCAATCATTGTATTGTGTACCCTTCTAATTGTGTCATCTACACAGTTGATCTCCCTTTTTTTCAAGTTATTGAATAAAATGTTAGCCAATACACTGCCAGAGAAAGAGTCGCTCCTCTCTACCACAGACCACTTTAAGGTCAGCACAAAACAAACAAAAGACGCAGCCAGTTGTGAAGCCAGTCACGTAAGTCATGTCTTCCCTTCCTTCCTGCCGGTCTTCTTCAACTGCCTAACTACAGCCTCGTTCTCTTCAGATGGGCCTTGCTCCCTTCCCTGCCGAATCCACTCTTTTTCAAGTTTGTCAATAACCTCTTGATCCCCAAACCCAGAAGCCCATGCTCTACCCCCAGCTGCGAGAGCTCTTGAAGGCATTTGACAGCTCTTCCACATCGGTCCAGCTCTTGGACGTCTTCCTCCCTTGGCTGCTCTTCGGTTTCTCAGTGCTGCCATTTTCTCTCCCAAGCTCCCTGAAGGTTGCCTTGAGCCTCCTCTGTAGGTCCTCTTCTCGCCTTATCTGCTACAGTGCAGGGTTTCTCACCTTTGCACTGTTGGCATTTTGAACTTGATAATGCTTGGTTGTGGGGGCTGCCCTGTGCATTGTAAGAGTTTAGCAGCCTCCTTGGCCTCTACCCACCAGACACCAGTAGCACTGCTTCCCCACAACCAAAAATGTCTCTAGACATTGCCAAATGTTCCTTTCCCCACCCCAAACTTGAAAACCATGGCTAGAGAGTAAGCCAACTGCCACCTTAAGAAGGCCTCCAACTCCACCCTGGGCCTGGGCTCTGTTTACATCTGCAGTAAAACATGTTCATATCAGAATTTTGTTTGCAACTTTTAGGCCAGTGAGTTGCCCACGGCCCATAGCTCTGATATCCTTGGCCCCTGCCCCAAATGTGAACTGCTACAGTTTCCTCCTCTCCTTTATTCTACCTCCACACTGCCTTGGGCTACGTCTACTCTGACACATTCTCCTAGCTTCTCTTTCCTTCCAAACCCTTCCTCTGTCCGCTCTTGAGCCCTTGTTCAAAGTAAGGAAACTCTCCCACCACCTTAAGCTCTTTCCAGATGCAGCCCCGTCTTTGCTCCCTTCTGCAGCCCTCAGGGGTGGAGCCCACGAACGGTTCCACGTGCTGCCACGTGGATGAGCATTCTTCTCACTCCGCCGTCCATTCCAGATCATGACTTTGCAATCCTTGATCAAGAATTTATGTTTCTTTGAATCTCATGCCATTTAAATAATTTTTGAAAACTATAGGTTTTGCCTGGAATTTCATTGTCATGATCTAGGATAGAGTGCAAACAGATTGTATTGCAGGTAATAAGGGTAAAGTGTTGTTCTGAACAACTTGTGTTTCAGATACACACACACATACATGCAAATGAGCACATACGCGTGTCCTGGATTGTGATGTGAGGGGTATTTCTTTCTGTGGACTATGGTTTAAAAACCTCCTTCTGGCTCTCTCAACTTCTAGCTAATTGCATTTATTAAAATCTCTGGCACTTGGCTTAAATCTTCCTTTCCATCTCTAGGCCTCTGTGCAGACTGTGTAGCAGCTACATCCACGTGGACGACTGGTTTCACACCCGAGTCCCCCGTTCCTTGACCAAGGAGACTCCAGGGACTGTCCCCCATCTCATATACTTCAGCAGTGGTGGTAGATGAATTGTCTTCACTAGGCACTATCAAACAATATCCTAGAAATTTTAGGAACCCTCAAAGTCCTTTTTCACAATCCTCACACATCTTTTAGAAGGCGAGGACTTGGATTGACATAAGGTTTTATGGAGCCTGGGCTATGGCTGGGCTTTGCTGTGACGCTATCTGGCGCTCTCATCTGGGAAGCCTTTCCCTTCTGTGGAGGGAAGATCTGAGGAACAAGTAGCTCCTCAGGGAGGTGGCCATGCATGCCGTGGCTCACAGTCCCTGGGAAGCCCGGGTCCCCCTGAGCCTGCTTGCTGCTGCCAGCTCAGGGCTGCCTGCCACCTGCCGTGGGCTGGCCAGGTCTTCCTGAGCTACAGTTCTTAGGAGTCAGAGGTTATTTCTTTCTCTCCACACATAGATGACACTTGTTGGGTTCTTGCATCTTTAGACCCTGTGAAAGGGAGACTGGTCAGGGGTTATAATCCAGGGGGTCATGTTCACTGTCCTCTCACAGGTGTTTGCTTCTTGGGAATTCCTGTCCTGAGACAGGTCCCTGCTGTCCCCAGGAACTTGCAGAGCAGTGGGCTTTTTAAGAGTGCCTTGGCCCAGATGTGAAGAACCTGTTCATAGACCCAATGTCTGCCTTATAAGCTCTCTGTGTGGGTTAATAGCATTAATGTGTGTTTTAATGCTTCTGAAGCAAATATGTAAATTATCCTCAATCTCTGACCCCAGATGACAAAAGCAATGATTCCCATTTCCTAAAGAATCAAGCAGAGACTCCTCAGCAGGGTCTTTTCTTTGTGGTCCACGAAGCTATCCTTCTCAGTCGGATCCCCTGTGATACCGCCCTGGACACACCCTCCGTGCCGGCTCCTTCCTGGACACGTGCTGGCCGCTTCCCACTCCCGGTCGTGCTCCTGCTACTGCTCCAGCCTGGAAATCTCCCTCTCCCTGTCTGTTGCCTCTCAACACTCACCTAAACTCTAGTTTCTCTGTGGTGTCTTCTCTGAGCAACTCAGTCGGGATTAACTCTCTGTTTCACATCCTCACAGCGCATTGCTCTTAACCCCTGGTGCTATAATTAGTCACTATCAGGCTGCTCCCCTCTAGACTGCAGCTCCTACGAGCAGGTGTGGGCAGGTGCGGGCAGGTGTGTGGCTGCATCCAGCCCCTCTCGAGCTGCGTGCTGTCAGGGTAGGCGCCAGCGAGTGATGACTCGCTGCGTTTCTCCAGAAGAAAAGCAGACTGTTTCCAAATAACTTTATTCTTGAAATCCATCATTAAACTATACTAATGGAAATTCTGCCTTTTTAGTTGTATTTGTTTGCCAGACGTTCGGTGGGAACACACAAAGGAGACAGAGCCTTCCGGCTGAGGGTCTGCTGAGCTGAGCAAAGCCAGGGCTGGCACCTGCACCAGGGCTTTTGGCTGCTGTCGACCAGCAGGGAAGGCCCACCAACGCCCGCTGACACCGGGCCACTGTGTGCAGGACACTGCGAAGCCTGGGGGAGTTAGATGAAAGCTGCAGTCCAGGAAATCCTTCCACAATGGGGATTTAGCAAAGGTATTTGGGTGGCCATATAGAAACAGGGCTGAATGAAATGCAAATCTTCCTTTATAATTAGAATACATCATATTAGAAGAAGATAATAGGGATCAATCTTTTCTTCTGCTTGTTGAAGCGTATTTATTACTATAGTCATGACCCAGAAGTGTCTCCTTAGTGCTCCTTATTTCACCGATCAGGAACCTGCCACCCAGCATGGCACAGAAAGGCCCCAGGAAGTGTTGAGGTTAAACTCACAGCACGGGGAATTTATTCTGCAAAACTGCTTGGAGCCCTGGTGCCTCTTTTTCCGCATTTATCCCACAATAATCTCTCGATAGCTCGCTATATAGAAGCTACTGTAGAGACCCAGAGATACATGTGGTCTCATCTTCACGTTTTAAAACTTGGTAGGTATCTGCCCTGCTAGCTCAGTCGGTAGAGCGTGAGACTCTTAAAACTTGGTAGGAGAAATATGACACATGTGTCAGTATATAGTGTACGCATCAAGTGACATGCCGCGGAAGTACAGCACCCTTGGCCTGGAGGGGTTACTTTGGGCTTCCAGCATCTTCACACCAATATCTTTGCCTCCCTCCTACCCTGTGTGAGACATTTCTCTTTAAATTAAGTTGGGCTATGTACAGATTGCAAAGCTTCCCTCGACTGACACATGGACCAAGATA
Organism: Lepilemur ruficaudatus; assembly: GCA_963574885.1. Classification (NCBI taxonomy): domain Eukaryota; kingdom Metazoa; phylum Chordata; class Mammalia; order Primates; family Lepilemuridae; genus Lepilemur; species Lepilemur ruficaudatus. The sequence goes on along the minus strand of CAUYRT010083744.1, from coordinate 8,441 downwards.
TTACAGCCCAAGTGCCGTCAATCATTAAAACCTCACTAAGAATATAACATACAGAAGTGTCTCAGTTCAAGTCACAGAGACACTTCACCTACACTTTTCACTAGTTATTCAAATATCAATACTTTGGATGACGGGAAAGAATCCCATCCCAAAGGATGGTCACCCCAATTTAAACAGCAAAGTGTACTTTGTCCCCGTCAGCGGGTTTCCCAAAGGTTGGCAGGAGCTCTGTACCTGGGGAGGGACGTGATCTTCCCCCATTTCTCTATGCAGAAACGCCGGAGCCCATTGCTCCCTCGGAGGGCTGCGAAGCCTTCATAGGGCACACTGGACGTCCCCGTGACAAACTGAAGCAATCTCAGTCTCTGCTCGTTATTGAAGCGTTCCACCGCGGCCCAGAACCAGCGGATCACCAGGTGCCCATCGTGGTAGCCTGAGTGGAGCAAGGGCGGGAGGAAGAGAGGACGTGCAGAAGGGGGTGATGGAGGGGAGAGAGAGCACACACACATCAGGATGGTAAGAGCTGAACAGCTTTTGCTCTGCTGGTTTCTCTAATGGCGGCCTTTAGGTAGGACTAAAACAATTTGTGCCACTAGGTCAAGTTTTAAAGCAATCAGATTTACAAAATAATCATTTTGTAAAAGGACTGTATGTTCTGGGGGATATCCTCAGAGATGTCTGATTTCTATTTAAACAACTGGGACTCCGCTTGACCTATTCCTGCCTCACGTAAACGTCAACAAGGAATAGCAAGGCTTGGTAGAGACGCAACCCTCTATGAATACAGTATTTCATCATGTTTGCTTTGCTCTGATGTCTTAGCTCTTGGCAGCCACATATCATGGGCGAGTCGAAGGCTTAAGAAGGGCTGGAGGGAAGCAGCAGGCGTGGTGTACAGGAGGTGCCCTGGGCTGAGTCACACTGGGCCCATGGGAGAAGCACTGGGTCCCTCTCACTGTAAGTTGGGGACACCAAGCTTGGACCAATCAGTTAAGGTCGAAGATTCCCCACTGACCGCAAATGTAAGAGGTATTAACAGATGGGCGACGTCTACGTTGGCTGGGGCAGAAACAAAGAAAGCTTCACCAAGGAAGGGGAGGGTAAGTTCAGCATGCGAAGGGTTTATGTAAGTGGAGGGAAGGAGGAGGACATTTCTGGAAGGAAAAATAAAGAATAACAGGAATGAGGAAAAAATATGCAGGGAACAGTAAGCCACCAGCATAGAGGGGGTGTCTGGTGAAGAGGGAAAGGAAAATTGCTGTGGGTGTTAGGGGCCTGAGCAGCCAGGGAGAGACATTTTGACCGGACATGGTAGGTCGGTGATTTTCTATCAGACCAGAGGGCCTGGAGGTCCCACAGGGGCTTCTGAGGACTGAGTGTATTGGGGAGACAAGGAAAACTGGCGTGGTACCCCAAGCTCCCTCTCTCTGATGTCCCGATTGGGGTTTCTCTGCAATATTATACAGGAAGGAAGAGTTTTAAGGCTAAAAAATCTTTGGGGGGAAAAATCTCTAAGTATTAAGGAGCTTGTTTTGTGGGTAGGGAAGTGGCCCAATGAAAATAATGTTTCCAGAAGACGAGTCTGGCAGCTGGCAAGGTGAATAGTTAGCAGGCGTTAGAAGTTGGATTAGCAGAGAGCACAGGTACAACCGCGTGGTGACAGCCCAGGATGGCGGCAACGAGGGATCCAATTCCATAGGAAGGGAGAGACACTCCCCTGGCCGCCCAGGGCCCGATCCCTGTATGGAGTGTCCTCTGTAAGCCTCTGCACCAACTCAAGCCAGAGACTCTACCAGTGGGGATGACTGTCACCTGAAGGAAAGTTCAAGTTGGAAGCTGGAGAAAGACATGTACAAGTACCTGCTTTGTATTGAAGTAAGGCCAAGTTTTTTGTAGTCTTCAAAAAGTGATGAATTATATACGCATACAACAGAATATTGTTCAGCTATAAAAGGGAATGAAATACTGAAACACACTACACCCTGGGTGAACCTCAAAATAGTATGCTAGGTCAAAGAAGCCAGACACAAAAGACCACATTTTGTATGACTCTATTTACATGACACGTCCGGCCTAGGCCAATCCATAGAGACGGGATGCAGACTGGCGGTCGCCAAAGGGGAAGGGGAGAACGGGGCTGAGAGCAGATGCTTAATGGGCATAGGGTTTCCTTTGGGGGTGATGCAAATATTTTGGAACTAGCTGCAGGTAATGGTTACGGAACATTGTGGTTCCCTTTAAAACAGTCAATTTTATGTTACACCAATTTCACCTCAACAACACAGTGTTTTAAAAAGTGATGGACTGTATTTGTGACAGTCGTATCATCACAACGCAAGCCGCTCACCTCCCCGGTACTCGGTGTTGTTCCGCCAGTCGTTCAGGTCGATTTCTGCAGTGCCAGCTATCACCAGCTCCAGCTCCCTGGCATCGAACACAGACACCAGCCTTGAGTCTACCACCTGAAATAGAGAGATAGGGCCAAAAAAGTTCTTTTTCCCAACATGCAATCATTTTTAAGTTAAATATTATTGCTATGGTTTGAATGTTTACATTCCTTCCATCCCCCAAATTTATATGTTGAAATCTTCACTTCTGAGGTAGTGGCTTTAGGAGGTGGGGCCTTTGGGAGGTGATTATGTCTTGAGGGCCTCATCCTCAGGCGACCAGTGCTTTTATTAAAGAGGCCCAAGAGAGACCCCTCGTCCCTTCCGTGTGAGGATACAGTGAGAAGGTGCCAACCAGAAGGTGGCTCTCACCAGATACCAAATCTACTGGTGCCTTGATCTCAGACTTGAAATTTCTGCTCCTTTTAAGCTACCCAGTTTATGGTATTTTGTTAGCATCTAACAGACTAAGATAACCATCAACTTAAACATTTTAAAACACAACCCTTCATTAGCTGGGAACAGAAAAAAGATCCTATGCTTTCTGCTACCTCTGATGTTCCCTCCTGGAATGATTTTGTAAACAAACCTGACTCGACTTTCTGAACTCGCATTTAAGTTTCCAAGTAACATTGCATTTTAACGGCAAAAAGTCCAGATCACTCTGAAGTGACTTAATAGCTATTAGTCTTATCGTTTCACTTAAACTGCATTCTCTCTTTCACAATTATGACTCATTTCCTAAAATTGAGCATTCTATATTAAAACAGTTGTATTTTCTTTTTTTCCCCACTCATTTCCTTTGGGTAGATAAAAACAATTGTATCTTCCTTCCCTTCTCAAACCACAGCCCTAAGATTAAGAGTTTCATGCTCTAAAGACTGAGCTAGCCAGGCACGAATTTGTATTTTCCTTCCCTTCTCCCCTCACTTCCTTCCTCCCTCCTTGGAAGATCTGGGAGGCCCCATTTTGCCAGGGCCCTGTATTCTGGCTTTGTATCTTGTGCCAAATGACCAGGCACAACTGAGCACCTGAGATGGTACCTCCTTTCGTCAAATCAGGGGTGGACAGGACCGTGGCCAACGCTGTTCTCCATTCTGGCGGGGAAAGAGAACCTTCCAAGACCCAAGACCCGAAAAAACATTTACAGCCTCTTGTTTCTAAACTGGAAAAGTTTAAGGACATCATTTTTTGTGCACAGGAAGTCTAGTAGCCGCCTCTGTCTTGTCAATTTACCACTCAGCATGGATCGTGTGGCACAAAGTGATGCTATAACAAAATAGTGATGCTTGCAAAGTGTGGACAGAACACCCCCGATGCCTTTACTTCCCTTATTTTGGTTTCACTGAATGAAAAGAAATATGTTGACAAGAGATGCTGGATGTTTTCGCGTTGGGCACACCAGGGGCCTGCCAACACCAGTTTTTTGAGAGCATTTTTCACCTGCAACAAGAGTTGGGATTTCCAGACAACTCTGCCCCCTCAGCCATCCGCACCATTGGGTCCTCACTGCACCCTGCTGAGTAGTACTTGTGGAGCCCTTTGCCTGCCTTGGTTCTTCCACTCTGCTCTCACCACCTGAGATGCTGGTCCCCCGGGGAGCCTCCAGGAGCAGAGGCCCTGTAATGAAGCCCTTGGAAGCCCCCTGGCCTTCCTCGAGCCGCTGGGGCCTCACCTCGTAGAAGCCGCGCACCAGCGCCTCCGTCTGCTGCACCACGCCGCGCTCCACCCGCCACTTCACCATCCGCTCAATGTACTCCTTCTTGTTCTTCTCCGTCACCTGCGTGTTGGCTCCTCCAGACTTCAACTCCCTTTCCGTGACCTTGTGGGAAACAGAAAGATCTTTTGTTGGTTCAGCTTATCCCCTAGAGAGATGTACTGATTTTAGGGGAATGATTGTTTGCAAAAGCCCTCTTTACACAGTGCTATTCAGTATTATTATCTCCTTGGATCTTTTTCTTTTCCTAAAGGTCACTAAAAAGGCTCTGGGTGTTCTAAGCAGATTCTTAAGCACCTTGGAAGGGCTACATTTTTCATTTTATGAGGAGGAAACAATTGTCCTTAACTCAAGAGACATACTAGACATAAAAGGAAAATGTACCAGGTCGTCCCTAATGGTGAAGCTGAATGTCCCAACACTATAGTCATGTATTCAATGTCCCCAAATCTCAATTAGAGCAAATTCTTAATGGCTGCCAGCTTCCCTCCCACAGCTGTCCAGGAGAGGCAAAATGGCAGAGGGTAGGAAGATGGTTTTCACCACCAGGTATGAGAGTGGCTGAACGGTGACACCCTGGGCAGCAGAAACATGCTGAAGCACACAAAGGAGGCACTGCCACTTAGTAGTATGGCCAGGCACGTTTGTCAGGGCAAGCTTGAGTCATTGGGAAAAGTTATGATCTGTGTACTATCTTTTCAAAGGCAAGAAGGTAGATGACGTACCAGACATTTGTATCAAAATGTGTTAGTGTTTGAAGGGGGTAATCTCAGATATCTGAAATTCACTTAAGGGTTCAGCTCAGTGCTATAAGACAAATGAGGCATCGCTGTACTTAGTTATTGGTTTAAAAAATATATAGATACTTATTTGGCACTTACAGACACAGGGACCTAAACGAAACAGTCCACGAGTAACCTGATGGTTACTTTTTCTTCCATCACTGGGTGATCAATGTTAATTATAAAACATTGGCCAATTACAAAATACTAGCTGCCACCCAATATCTATATTTCTTGGAACGTCTGATCTTTAGCTGCCCAGTTAAAGACTTTATTTCCCAACCTCCCTTGCAGCTAGGTGTGGCATATAACTAAATTCTGGCCAATGGGATGTAAGCAGAAGTGTTGTATGGCACTTTCAGGAGGCCTCCTTGAAGAGAGGGGCTGTGTGTTCCTTTGTCCTGATGCTTTGAGCACAGTCGTGATGGATGCCAGAAGGAGCTGGAAGGAGCTTGGTCCCAGAGGATTCCATCAAACAGAGCTGCCAAACCAGCCCTGGATTGCCCGCCTCCAGATTTTTATGTGAGAAAAAAAAAAAAAACAAAACAAACAACTTCTATTAACTTCAGCAGGGTCATTTTGGGCTTCTTCACTAGAAGTTGAACCTAATCCTAACTAATACACCTAAGGAAAAAGCCCACAGTGTAGAAAGAGCATCTGTCTGCTCTCCACTGCTAATAACTTGCCAAAAGAGGGCTGCAATTCAATCTTCTGAAACCAAAGTTATTGTTCTTGGTGACCTCCTTTCGAAGAGAAATAGGATAAACTTTAAGCAGATATATATTGACCCTTGAACAACACAGATTTGAACTGTGTGGGTCCACTTATATGCAGGTTATTTTCAACAAATACATTAGAAAAATTTTTTGGAGATTTGCAGTGATTTGAAAAAGCTCAGATAAATTGCATAACCTAGAAATATTAACAAAAAGTTAGGTATGTCATAAATGCACAAAACATATGTAGATACTAGTCCACTTCATCATTCATTACCATAAAATAGACACAAATCTATTATAAAAAGTTAAAATTTATCAAAACTTATGCACATAAACACTTAGAGAATCATACATGGTGCCATTCCCAGCTGAGAGAAATGTGAATAAACATAAAGGTGCAGTATTAAGCCACAACTCCATAAAATTAACTGTAGTACATACCGTACTATTGGAATGATTTTGTGGCCATGTCCTGTTGCTATCGCAGAGAGCTCAAGTATCTGCTTAAAATGCCGTGTGATGCTCCCTCATCATCTCCACGTGAGCAGGTCGTCTCTCCAGGAAATGGCATGTCATGGTACAAAGTGATCTCTCTTGGTTCCCATGTATTTTTCATCGTGTTTAATGCAATACCATAAACCTTTAATAACACCGTGGGACCCACATGAAGTGTCACTAGTGAGGCTGGAAGTGCTCCCAAGAAGCAAAGTCATGACATTACAAGAAAAAATTGAACTGCTTGATTCGTACCTAAGATCGAGGTCTGCAGCTGCGGCTGCCCACCATTTCAAGATAAATGAATCCAGCATAAGGACCATTGTAAAAAAAAGAAAGGAAATTTGTGAGGCCATCACTGCAGCTATGACAGCAGGTGCAAAAACCTGGCATTTTTTGGTGAAATATCTTTTTATCTCACGTAGAAAATGCAGCTTTTATGTGGGTGCAGGATTCTTATAAGAAAGGCATACCTATAGACTTGATTCTGGAAAAACTGAAGTCATTATATGAAATTTAAAGCAAAAGGAAGGTGAAGGATCTAAAGTTGGGGAATTTAAAGCCAGAAAAGGATGGTTTGATAATTTTAGAAAGAGGTTTGGCTTAAAAAATGTCAAGATAACAGGAAAAGCAGCTTCTGCCGACAAGTTCCCAGATACCATCATTGAGGAGAAAGACTATCTGCTTGGACAAGTTTTTAATGCAGAAGGAAGTGCCCTATTCTGGAAAAAAATGCCACAAAGGACATTTATTAATAAGGAAGGGAAGCAAGCACCAGAATTTAAGACAGGAAGGGATAGGCTAACTCTACTGCTTTGTGCAAATGCATTCAGGTCCATGATCAGGACTGCCCTTATCTATAAAGCCTTGAAAAGCAAAAATACACACCAGCTGCCAGTCTTTTGGTTGAATAACAGGAAGGCCTGGACAGTGAGAACCCCTTTTCTGGATTGGTTTCCACTGATGCTTTGTCCCTGAAGTCAGGAAGCACCTTGCCAGTAAGGGACTGCCTTTTGAAGTTCTCTTGACGATGGAATATACCTCTGGCCACCCATAAACCCATGAGTTCAACACCGAAGGTGTCAAAGTGGTCTACTTGCCCCCAAACACAACGTCTCTAATTCAGCCTCTAGATCAGGGGGCCCGAAGGAACTGTAAGGGTCGTTACACTCGGCACCCTGTGGAAAGGACTGTCGACTCTACGGAGGACCCCAACAGAGAGAACATCGTGGAAGTCTGGCAGGATTACATGGTTGAAGATGCCACTGTTGTTATAGAAAAAGCTGTGAAAGCCACCGAGCCTGAAAGAACAAATTCCTGCTGGAGAAAACTGTCCGGTTGTTGTGCACGACTTCCCAGGATTTACGACAGAGCCAGCCACGGAACTCATGAAGACTGTGGACAAGGCAAAGACGGGAAGTGAAGGGTTTCAAGATACGGATCTTGGAGAAATTCAAGAGCCGACAGACACCACACGAGAGGAACAACAGAAGACGACTTGATGGGGATGAGTGCTTCCCAACCAGTGCCAGATGAGGAAGGAGATGTAGAAGCCGCAGTGCCAGAAAGCAAATTGACACTAGACGGTCGGGCAGAAGGGTCTGATTACTCAAGACTGCTTTTGACTTCTTTTGTGCCATGGACCCTTCTATGATACGGGCAATGAAATGAAAGCAAATGGTGGAAGGAGGATTGGCAGCATATGGAAACATATTTTAGAGAAATGAAAAAGCAAAAAAGTCAGACGGAAATTATGAAGTATTTCCCTAAAGTTACACTGAGTGTGCCTGCCTCTCCTGCCTCCCCTTCCTCCTTCACCACCTCTTCTGCCTCTGCCACCCCTGAGACAGCAAGAGCTACCCCTCCTCCTCCTCCTCCTCCTCAGCCTATTCAACGTGAAGACGAGGGTGAAGATGATCCACTGCCACTTAATGAATTATAAACATATTTTTTCTTCCTTATTATTTTCTGAATAACATTTTCTTCTCTCAGCTTATTTTATGGTAAACATGCAGTGCATCATACATACAACATGCAAAATATGTGTTAATTGACTGTTGATGTTATCAGTAAGGCTTTTGGCCAACAGTAGTATATTATTACTTAAGTTTTTGGGGAATGAAAAGTTATACACAGATTTTTTTTTTTTTTTGAGACAGAGTCCCACTCTGTTGCCCGGGCTAGAGTGAGTGCTGTGGCATCAGCCTAGCTCACAGCAACCTCAAACTCCTGGGCTCAAGTGATCCTTCTGCCTCAGCCTCCTGAGTAGCTGGGACTACAGGCATGCGCCACCATGCCCGGCTAATTTTTTCTATATATTTTTAGTTGGCCAATTAATTTC
>CAUYRT010083742.1:0-18199 GCA_963574885.1 Lepilemur ruficaudatus | reverse complement strand
CGCTCTTGCTCAGGCTGGTCTTGAACTCCTGACCTTGAGCTATCCACCCGCCTTGGCCTCCCAGAGTGCTAGGATTACAGGCGTGAGCCACTGGGCCCGGCCTCTTTTTTTTTTTTTTTGAGACAGAGTCTTACTCTGTTGCCTGGGCTAGAGTGCCATGGCGTCAGCCTAGCTCACAGCAACCTCAAACTCCTGGGCTCAAGAGATCCTTCTGCCTCAGCCTCCCAAGTAGCTGGGACTACAGGCATGCACCACCATGCCTGGCTAATATTTCTATATATTTTTAGTTGGCCAATTAATTTCTTTCTATTTTTAGTAGAGATGGGGTCTCGCTCTTGCTCAGGCTGGTTTTGAACTCCTGACCTTGAGCCATCCACCTGCCTCAGCCTCCCAGAGTGCTAGGATTACAGGCATGAGCCACCGTGCCCGGCCTGCTTTGCCATTTTTTGCATTGGTTAATAGTCTATGTCAGTGTAGTTAATAACTAAATGCAATTTTTTTTTCTTTTAATTTCTTGAGGCACCATACCAGGAAAAATCATGTATATATAACATACAGTACTTACCAATCATCTCTTGGGGGCTTGTTTTCAATGATTTGGTATTATAATCTACATTGCAGCAAATGCCCTCTCGTATTAGTGTTTGTGACCTTGTTTAATTGGTAAGATTCTTAGCTAATACATTGCTAAAGAGAATGAATTTTTTTAAAACACTTTGACAAATATAGATTGGCAGGCAGAGGCTTAGATAGTGCCACAAACTACAGGAATTGCCTGAGTTTTTGGTACCAAAAATTGGGAAATACACAAGTAGAGAATTTTTCTCCTGATTTATGCAAGTAGGAAAAGTCTTACGAAGATGTAACATTTATATCAAATTTAGTAGGTATGTATGTAACCGGTCACATTTAATGAAAGAATAACACAAAATCTGATCTTTCCTAGAATAACCAGGATAAAATGTCCTTACCTAGCTGTTTTTCTTCTACAGACACAGCAAGATGTCAACGCCTCTTCCCTCTTGGACATCTATAGCTTCTGGCTGAAGTAAGCATTCCCTGTTCCACTTTAGCTGTTTTCTCCCCCCAGGTGGGCTGGCCTGTGTTCTTTGGTTTGAGACAGTCCCCCAGAAATTAGCCTAATATACTTCAGCAGGTCTGCCAAGGCCCCAAAGAGGAAGTTACAGGCAAACGGACCAGTGACTAAGAAGGCTAAGAAGAAGACCTCATCCAGTGACAGTAGTGAGGACAGCAGTGAGGAGGAAGAACAAGCTCAAGGGCCTCCAGTTAAGAATGCTGGTAAAGCAGGCAGGGGGTGGGCTTGGTGGCTCTAGGAAAAGAATTTGCAGCCTGCCTGTACCATATGGCTGATTCTTATTGGGACTTGTGCTTTATTCAGCTGTACCTGCCAAGCGGGCCAGTCTGCCTCAGCATCCTGGAAAGGCTGTGGCCAAAGCATCAGAGAGCAGCAGCAGTGAAGAATCCAGTGATGATGAGGAAGAGAAGGACAAAAAGAAAAAACCTGTCCAGGTTTGCAGCTTTGGGAAAGAAAGGGAGGGGGTTGCTTAAGGGCTGGAAAGAAAGAACCTAAAATTTCAGCTTCTAGCTTGTGACCAAGGGGTGATGGTAGCTGTGTAATAGGTGATTGTGGAGAAGAAAATCTTGGCATTTTCAGGGAGGTAATAGAAGTATGAAGTCTAGAAAGTATGTATGAGGTTGAAGTCTGGCTCTGAATCTAGAAGCAATTCAACCCATTTTGCTTGGTTTGGGTTCTTCTGGGACACTGTTTAGGGCTCCAGGAATAAGAGAGTGTGTTTTGTTGGGAGCTCTTGGCAGGATATGACAGGAACAGGGCCAATATATCAAGTGGCTGAACTTTTTCTTTCTTTTTTTTTTTTTTTTTGAGACAGAGTCTCACTCTGTTGCTTGGGCTAGAGTGCCGTGGCATCAGCCTAGCTCACAGCAACCTCAAGCTCCTGGGCTCAGGCAATCCTCCTGCCTCAGCCTCCCGAGTAGCTGGGACAACAGGGATGCACCACCATGCCCAGCTAATTTTTTTCTATAGATTTTTAGTTGGCCAATTAATTTCTTTCTATTTTTAGTAGAGATGTAGTCTTGCTCTTGCTCAGTCTGGTTTCGAACTTCTGACCTTGAACTATCCACCCGCCTCGCCTCCCAGAGTGCTAGGATTATAGGCTTGAGCCACCACACCCAGCCTTGAACTTTTTATTTCTTATTAATAGTTTTTTGTCTTTTCCATATTCTGTTTCATTCTTACTGTTCTATTGGCCCCCTGAAAAGTATAAGGAACCTAGGATTCCCTTTGGGTACCCAGAAGTTTTTGCTGATTCCACTCCTTTTGTGTTTTCTAACAGAAGGGAGTTAAACCCCAAGCCAAGGCAGTCAAAGCAGTCAAAGCTCCTCCTAAGAAGACCAAGAGCTCAAGTTCTGATTCTGACTCAAGCTCAGAGGATGAGGCACCAAAGAACCAGAAGCCAAAGACAATACCTGTTGTAGCTAAAGCTCAGGCTAAAGCCGCAGCCAAACCAGGTAATGGTTCTGTTCACAAGAGGCTAGACTGGAGACCAGATTGCTCTGGTGACTGGTGTTAAAATTTCTCATTAGGGGTAATCCCAGCACTTTGGGAGTCTCAGAAGTTGTAAAATTTTTAAAAATTTTAAAAATTGTTAGGCACAGGGGTGAAATGGTCCTGGTTGTAAAAATAGAGGTATTTGTTGATTTTTTTTGTAAAAAGCCTTTTTTACTAATAAGATTTCATAATTAGGGGCTAGTAAATAAACAATCATTGTAAGTAGGGAAAATGTTTTTGTTGTTTGCAGTCAAATGCTTTACCCCTGGACTATACCCTCCCCCGCCTTTTTTTTTTGAGACAGGATCTCACTCGTGTTGCCCAGGCTGGAGTGCAGTGGTACAATCATAGCTCACTGCAGCCTGGAGCTCCTCGGCCCAAGCGATCCTCCTGCTTTAGCCTCCTAAGTAGCTGGGACTGTAGGCATAAGCTATTGCACCTGGCTAATTTTTTTTTTTTTTTTTTAATAGAAACAGGGTCTCGCTATGTTGCACAGGCTGGTCTTGAGCCCCTGGGATCAGTCAATTCCCCCTGCCTCAGCCTCCCAAAATGCTGGGATTACTGGCGTGAGCCATCTCACCTGGCTGAGAGGGCATATTTAAATTATTTGTATCATCTTGTTTTAGGTAGTTTAACTCTTAACATTGGACAGGAAAGTCATCCTTTGATATGGTAAACCATGGCATTCTCCTTCATGGCTACTCTAAAGTTGAAAGAATTGGTGGACTTCTAAGTTCTCTGCTTGTAGGAAGGAGGTTTTTCCTGGTCCTCTGACTTACCCTTATACTCCATATTCTGTTTCTTAGGTTTGCCAGCTCGAGCAGCACCTAAAGTAACCAATGGTAAAGCAGCTAGTAGCAGTAGCAGCAGCAGTAGCAGTAGTAGCAGTGATGACTCAGAGGAAGAGAAGGCAGCAAGCATTCCCAAGAAGGTCTGGTCATAACTTCTATCAGGGAAGAGGTGACCAGGGTGGGATGTGCATGTATCTGTGTCTTCATTCCCTGGCAAGATTGGGTTGGGTCAGTGTTTCCTTGTGGTAATCAATTTTCTTTCAGATACAGACTGTACCCAAAAAGCAAGTCGTGGCCAAGGCCTCAGTGAAAACAGCTGCCACCCCTACCCAGAAGAGTTCCAGCAGTGAAGACTCCTCCAGTGAAGAGGAAGAGGAGCAGAAAAAACCCATGAAGAAAAAACCAGGTGACTGAACATGGGGAGTGAAGCTGCACAATTGTGACCAGTGCCTAGTAGCCATAACCACGTGAACTTCTCCATTGAGCTGCTTAATGTCCTTATATCATGACAATTACCTTCTCCCGGAACTAGTGATTCAAGACAGCAAGGAGGAAGGTGCAGTGCCTTTTTAACCTAAACTCAGAAGTGACACCATGGTCTATTATAAATGAGTCACTAGTTTTAGCCTACACTCAAGGGAAGGGGAGTTATGCTGTGTTTCTAAAAGTATCAAAGAATTTATGCACGTATTTTAAAACCACCATACCATCCCCTTTAAATAGGTCCGTATAGTTCAGTCCCCCCACCTTCTGCTCCCCCACTGAAGAAGTCCCTGAAAAACCAGCCTCCCAAGAAAGCTGCAGAGAAGAAACAGCCTGTGGAAAGTAGTGAAGAGAGCAGTGATGAGTCTGGTGAGTCAGAGGGATGCAATTTCCCCCTAAAGTAGGGTCTGGGTGACGGTGTGAGAAATAAAAGAGAAATCATTCTGTCCCTCTATTGCTTTTTGCTAAGGCAAGACAAGGCTAAGCCTTTGTGTATGTCTTCACATTCTTTTTATGGCTGTTCTGGTTGGGTTGGGATTCTGGACCCAAGATAATGCTATAGGTTCTCCCCAGATTCAAGTTCTGAGGAAGAGAAGAAACCACCAGCTAAAGCAAACATCTCTAAAGCAACCACCAAACCAGCTCCAGCAAAGAAGGCAGCAGAGAGCTCTTCAGACAGCTCAGGTAAGGCACATGGAGGCCCTCAGTTCACTTGGATACTAGCCCTTAGGCAGTTGCTATAGGGTTCCCTGGAATCTGATTTGGGGAGCTGTTCATTCTACCCTTTCTCTGTGTAGACTCTGACAGCTCTGAGGATGAAGCTCCTTCCAAGCCAGCAAGCAACGCCAAGAATTCCTCAAGTAATAAGGTAGCTGCCGCTACCAAGCCACCTACAGCTAAGCCAGCAGCAGCTCCCAAGCAACCTGCAGGCAGTGGCCAGAAGCCTCTGACAAGAAAGGCTGATAGCAGCTCCAGCGAGGAAGAGAGCAGTTCTAGCGAGGAGGAGGAGAAGACAAAAAAGACTGTGGCCACCTCTAAGTCCAAGGTGACTGTCAAAGCAGCTCCGTCTCTGCCTGCCAAGCAGGCTCCTCAGGGTGGAAGGGATAGCAGCTCTGATTCAGACAGCTCCAGTAGTGAGGAGGAGGAGGAAGAGAAGACATCTAAATCCCCGGTTAAGAAGCCGCAGAAGGCAGCAGGAGGTGTGACCCCCTCTAAGCCAGCCTCCACAAAGAAAGTGAAGGCTGAGAGCAGCACCAGTTCTTCCTCTGATGATTCCAGTGAGGAGGAGGAAGAGAAGCCCAAGGGCAAGGGCACTCCAAGACCACAAGCCCCCAAGGCCAATGGCACCTCTGCACTGACTGCCCAGAATGGAAAAGCAGCCAAGGATGGTGAGGAAGACGAGGAGGAGGAGGAGGAAGAAAAGAAAAAGGCAGCAGTGGCAGTTTCCAAGCCAGGTCTGTATCCAAAGAATCCGACCTCTGGGTTTTGTGCCCCAAAATCAGGATGGGATATATATACTCTTTTGCGGTTGGGGTGGGGAGAGGAGTTCCACCACTAGGCTTCTAATTGTGGACCCTCTGTGGGAACCTGGGAGGAGAAACAGGAAACTGGTCTCCTGAGTCTGGCTTTTTGTTTTTGTAGGTTCAGGAAAGAAGCGCAAGCAGAATAAGGCTCCCAAGGAGGCAGAGACTCCTCAAGCCAAGAAGATAAAGCTCCAGACCCCCAACACATTTCCAAAGAGGAAGAAAGTAAGTTGTCTCACTTTCCTGTCCAGAGCCAGCCCTTCAGTAGTAGAAAGAAAAGTCTGGGATCATCTTGACAGCTCTGCCTGGCATGGCCTGGCACATGTGCACACATGTGTCGCTTAGGAGAGCTGTTATATGACCACTTCATCTTTAATTTCTTCATTCTTCTCTAGGGAGAAAAAAGAGCATCATCCCCATTTCGAAGGGTGAGGGAGGAGGAAATTGAGGTGGATTCACGAGTGGCAGACAATTCCTTTGATGCCAAGGTAAGAGAGGGAAGGTGTTTGCTGTTCTTGTGGAGGAGGGGTAGTAGAAGAGAGGACAGCTTTTGGTTCAGGTTGCCTTGAGCAGGTGGTAGAAAGAAGAAAGTGACAAGGCCCTGGTGTTGTCCTTCTGTGTTAACCACACCACCTTTCGTACTTACCAGCGAGGTTCTTCTGGAGACTGGGGGGAACGAGCCAATCAGGTTCTGAAGTTCACCAAGGGCAAATCCTTCCGTCACGAGAAAACCAAGAAGAAGCGAGGCAGCTACCGAGGAGGCTCCATCTCTGTCCAGGTCAATTCTGTCAAGTTTGACAGCGAGTGACCTGGGCCATCCTTTGCGAAGCAGGGTGATGATCTGAGACCACTCACTCTCTCCTGGACTGGGAACCCTCAGTTCTGCTAGGGGAGGGTGTTGGTGAGGACAGAAGCTTAGGGTGGGTCCTAAGACTTGATAATGTAATATCATCTCTAGCCTTTTCTGTGTTCCTGGTTTTGTACAGATTTGGTTTTGAGTGTTGATTAGCAGGGACAAGGTAAGGGGAATGTTATTTTTTAACAAAATTTATTTCAGTTGTCCCCGTCTTCCTGTTCTGTGGAAGTACACATACTGAGAAATTTGTATATTTTATATTAAATCATTTCCTATTGATTTTTGTTGTGATTTTCAAAGGTAGATTCCTACAGACAAAAATCTTAACTATTTATTACCCAAGACATACTAAAGGGTCAGTCATATGTATGACTTTATGATTGGAGGAGAATTCTGCCTTTGAGAGTGCACATGTCCACATTTCATCCCTCCTTCCCTCAAAACCCTGTTGAGGGGCATTAAAGAATGGTAATGTATGTGTATATGTCTGTTAAGCATGCACTATGTAGTCCATCCTCATTCACTGGGTCTGGGACTGAAGTTTTCAGCCAGCATGGACTGACTGACTTTTTGTGATAAAATTTACTGTTTTATTGCAGGCAAAATTCTGGTGCGGTGTGAATGCTGTGGGTCAGTCTGTGTACATGTTTTCTGTAATTTTTTCATTATTACATAATGTTTGCAATACATGTTTTTTAATTTGAAAGCAAACTTTTCTACTGTAAAAAGACATTTTTCGCTGACTTGACCCTTACTAGTATTGAGTACTAAACTGAGGACTGCATCTTTGTGTTTTCTACGTTATAGAGAACAAGATAACATTAATTAATTTAATCTGAAAAGTACATATCACTTGGTATTTCTGTCTTGGTAGCCGTGATGACACGATTGGTTTCATTAATTTCTACGTGGTTGGGAATTACTGATCAAGAAAGTGGGGAAAAAAACCTTAAAAACCTCAATCTCCAGTAGGAGGTAGGTTACATTATGTGAATTTATAGGTAATCTGTGTATGTGCTAATGGAGGTGGAAAGAACCTGTACAAAACATATTATCTGACATACTTGAGTGGGTTTGGGAGAACAACTCAACATGATTATTGTGTTTCATTGTTGGTATATGGGAGCAGTTGATGTGCTGCCTTCAGAACCTTACCTGTTAATAACTGTGGAGTTCACAGCACAAACCAGTGAGCAGTAGTACGGCTCCTAGGCCAGGCTAGCTGTAGGAGGTGACCAGTGACCAGTGACAGTGCTCAGCCAGACTAAGATGGGGAGGGAAGAGTCAATGAGCTTTGTGGAGGCTGGGCTGTCTCGGTGGTGGTGGGAAAGTGTGCCGCAGGCTTTCAAGGATGAGGTCTTAAGATTAGCCTCCTCTTGTTTGGATTCCACACTCGCTTAATAACCTGATAATAACCTGGTTTTCCTTGTAACTGCATCGAGGAAGAAAATTCACTGTTCATGCTGAGATAGGTATTTCAGTCTGCATGGTAAAAGTTCTACATCTTAATACAAAATAATAAACTGGCTGGTTTATAATGTGTCTTGGGAGTTTTATTATTGTGAGTCTAAACCTCTAACACCTCCTACCCAAACCAGAACAACTTGGATGCCAGGGGTCTAGACCAGTGAGTTCACTGCACAGGCTTCTTGGTAGCAACTTGCTGGCTTTTCTTGGCCATGCTTTGTCTCAACGTGCCTTATTCTAGCCTGTGCATAGTCTAAATTGGGGGTTGACAAAATGGCCTAGGGGCCAAATCCAGCCCATGGCTTGTTTTTGTATTACCTAGGAGTTAAGAATGGCCTGCCTGTCTTTCTTCTCTTGTTTTCTTTTTCTTTTTTTTTTTTTTTTTGGAGATAGGGTCTCAATATGTTGCCCAGGCTGGTCTCAAGCTCCTGGCCTAAAGTGATCCTCCCACCTTGGCCTCCCAAAGTGCTGAGATTACAGCAGTGAACCACCACATGTTTCTTAAGGTCTTTTTTGACAGATTTTATGAATGGTCCACAAAGCCTAAAATATTTAATATGTGGCCCTTTACAGAAAAAGTTTGTCAAACCCTGGTCTAAATCAATGATTCATAAGATACCAGCTGAAAATTAGAATCATCTGGCAAATTTAGATACCCAGGGCCCCATCTTGAGACCTGTTGAGTCTAACAGCATTCACTAGGAAGGTTAACCTCTGAATCTACCTTCTGATATGTAAAATGAGAATACTGTCTCATCCCATTTGTAGATTCTGAGAATCACTGGGGAAACAACCCAGGGTATCAAATCATTTGCCTAGGGTCGATACAACTGCAACTTGGTGGCACATTGAGATAAGAACCCAGGCCTCTGTGTATGTCCAAAAATTGAGCTACCTATTCAGTGTTTTTTGAGTGCCTGCTATCTGCCAGTCATAGAACTCCCTGAGAGTTCCTGTGTCTAATGGGGGAAGTCAGGCATGGGAATGGTTTCTGTACACTGTGGTGAGTTCTGTCCCAAACTGAAGGCCAGAGTAATACTGTTAAGGGGACAAGCAAGAAAAGACTTGCTAGGATTCCGAAGAGACTAGCAGTTTGCCGTGTATGAGACATACCACGCAGGGAAGAAGAAATATTTTCCAGTGGGAGAAGAGGTCCTTTTTAAGATAGCACCTGTGTGTGGAAGGTGGAGGCGAGAAAGATTCGACTGACGTTTCGGTGGCAATGACTTTTTGCACCCAAGTCAGGACTTAGTACTTTAAGTTTTCCTCTTTATATTAGAGGATTGATAATCCAAAGCCATTCTCCTGGTGCTAACCACGTTCTCAGATATCTGCTGTGCAGCCTGCTTAACCTGTCTGCACTTACCAAAGAGGCCAGCAGGTGGGGCTCTTGTGTAGGGAGCTAGACTAGCTTTTACTAATTGTTGAAGCTTGACTCCTTAATCCAAATCCATTCAGCAAATTTGGAGAACCTGCTGTAAGCCTTTGGATACGTGGATGAGTAAGACACAGGCCCCCATCTGAGGCTCCTTGGTTTTGGAGAGCTGAGAAGGGAGGCTCTTCTGGTCTCTGGTCTGTACTGATTATCCTTGAGAGATCACCTGTTACCAGAAAGCCAATGGCAGGCAACATGGCTTATAAAGGAACCATGGTGCTCACCATGGAACCCCCAGTCCTCCCCCTAGGCCTTGACAGGGCGCAGAGGTTCCTGGAAGGCAGGCCAGCCACAGGTCCCACTGCTCATGGAAGTTGCAGACCTGTTTTCTTCCTAGGCCTGGGAGCTCAGAGGCTCTGCTGCTCTTCCCTGTCTTCCCTGCTCTCCCAGCATAATCTTCTCAAAGAGCTCATGAATGAGGAGAACAGATGCCAGCCTTCCACCCTGGAAGTGGATTGGAGGGTAAGGGGAATACAGAGTATTTCAGGAAATGAGCTTGCCAGACAAATTCATCCATTCAGCAAATGTGAGTGCCTACTCTGTGCCAGGTTCGTAATATGTGATTCTGTGTGATAGACGTCAAGGATACATTCACTAATGAACAAAAAAACAGACACAGTCCTAGCAATCAAAGTTTACTCAGGCTAGGGAGGGACAAAAATACTAATCCTCACCAATACGTGTGTAAATACAAACTTCAATGCAATGAAGGCAAATTGCACAGAACCATGAAAGCATGTAACAGGGGCAGCTGATCTGTATGGTGATGGGACTGCCTCATGGATAGGGTGACCATGTAATTCCTTATCCAAACTGGGATGCTTTTGAGAGTGAAAGGCAGAGCAATTAGGCTGAGATGAACAGGCGTAAACTAAGGCTATTCTAGCCAAGCCAGAACACATGGTCACCTTAGTAAAAGAAATCTCCACTGAGAAAGAGATGTTTCAGCTGAGATCTGAAGGTAAGAGTCAGTTAGGTGAGGGTGGGGGTCCAGGATGGTCTGTGTGAGTTTTCCATTTAGAGGGACTAGCGTATGCAAAGACCTTTTGGTGGGAGGGAGCATGATGGAGACTCGAAACTGAAAGGTCTATACATCTGTTTGTTTAGAGACAGGGTCTTGCCATTTTGCCCAGGCTGGTCTTGAACTCCTGTCCTTGGCTCAAGTGATCCCCCTGCCTCAGCCTCCCAAGTAGCTGGGACTACAGACATGAGCCACTGCACCCGGCTCTAGTCTAGGCATCTGAAACGCAGAGTGAGGAGGAGAACTGTGTAAGGTGAGGCTAGAGAAGCAGGCAGGGAAAGAGCAGAGGGTCTTTGAGGTGTGTTTAAGGTTTTGGTCTTTGTGCTAAAGGCAATAGGAAGCTATTTAAGAGTGTGAGTGTCTTAGCTTGGGCTGCTGTAACAAAATACTGTAGACTTGGTGGCTTACACAAAACAAATTTATTTATTACTGTTCTGTCTGGGAAGTCCAGGATCAGGGCTGACCAATTCGGTTCCTGATGAGGGTGGTCTTCCTGGCTTGTAGACAGCCATCTTCTTGCTGTGTCCTCACATGGTGGGGGCACGGTGCGGGGAGCAAATTCTCCAGTGTCTATTTTGTGTGTGTATGTTTTGTTTTATTTTGATTTGTTTTAGAGATAAAGTCTTGCTATAGTGCCCATGCTGGACTTGAACTCTTGGGCTAGAGGGATCCTTCTCCCACTTCAGCCTCTTGATTAGCTAGGATTACAGGCACATGCCACCACCCTCAGCTAATTAGAAAAATGTTTTTGTTGTAGAAACAAAGGTCTCACTATGTAGCCAAGGCTGGTCTTGACCTCTTAGCCTCAAGCAATTCTCCCACCTCAGCCTCCCAAAGTGCTAGTATTATAGGCATATGAGCTACCATGCCCAGCCAATGTGTGTATCTCTAAAAGTTAAAGCCTTTAAGAAAAAATAACCACAATCCCATTATCACATCTAAAAGAATTATCAACATAGTAATTAATAATTGATACCCTTAAATATCCAGTTAGTTTCACTGAATGGTTTTAAAAGGTGGTGACATGATAGATTTGTAAGTCAAAAGCCTAATCTGACTGAGACCAGACTGAAGGGATCTGCAGTGGATATTTTGAGAAGTCACACTACTAACATAGGCCAGCTGAGAGAGATCATCTTGGTCACCTAAGTGAAAGTGGTGGTAGGAGAGAGAAGACGGAGAGAGGTGAATGGATTTGAGAAATATTTAGAAAATAAAGCCATCAGTATATGGCAGGTGGGGTGGGGTGGAGGATGGAGAGCCAGGAGAAAGAGTGAGGTATCAAGAATGACTTCTATGTAACCTATAGCATATGGATGAAAAAAAAAAAAAAAAAGAATGACTCCTAGATATTTTTTCCAAGAACTGGGTAGATGGTGGTGCTATTCATTGAGCTAGGGAACACTGGAAAGTTCAGTTTGGGACATGTTAGTTTGAGGTGTTTTGAGACATCTAAGTGAAATGTTGAGAAGTCAGTGGAGCTTTATGCTACTGGGGCTCAGTGGAGGGGTAGTGGCTGGGGATTTTCAGACAGCAGCATGGTGAGAAGGCTTTGGAGCCAGATGTAGTGGCATGCGCCTGTAGTCCCAGCTTCTTGGGGGGCTCAGGTGAGAGGATCGTAGGAGTTCAAGGCTGCAGTGATCTATGATCAAGCCACTGCATCCCAGCCTGGGTGACAGATCCAGACCCTGTCTGAAAAAAAAGCATGGAGGGGCTTTGAAGCAGGAGTTTGGAGTCCTAGATTTTAGTTTCTGCCCTGCTATGGAATTCCAGGTAACATTTTGGGCAACTCACTTCCCCTCCTAGACTGTCAAGATTCCTGTCTATAAATGACAAGGTGGTCACCTGGTTTTCCAAAATCTTGTTAACCTCTGAAATCAGTCTGACTGTTGAAGTTTTTAGCAATAAGACAAACCTCTTAGCGGATGACCATGGAGAAAAGGTTCAGTGTTAACTCTCATACACTGCTGGTGGGAGTATAAATTGATATAACCAATTTGGAAAACAATTTGGCATTATTGTCTAAAGATGACCATATGCATGCCTAATGACCAAGAAATTCTATTTCTAGAGATATACACTGCCTAGAGAAATTTATGTACATGTGCTCCAGGAGACATTATAGGCTACTATACTCTACCCTGGGTGACAGAAAGAGACCCTGTCTCTAAAAAAAAAATTTTTTTTAAGTCTCAATAGCTTAAAAAAGAGAGATGTCATACAAAGTATCTTCTCCAACAATATCAAGATGAAGTTAGAAATCAATAGAAGTAAAACTAGAAAATTCACAAATTTGTAGAAATTAAACAAATATTCTTTTTTTGTTTGTTTGTTTTTATTTTTTTAGAGACAGGGTCTCACTCTGTCACCCAGGGTGGAGTGCAGTGGCATCATCATAGGTCACTGCAGCCTTAGACTCCATTGATCCTCCTGCATTGGCCTCTAAAATAGTTGGAACTATAGGTATGTACCACCATATCTGGCTAATTTTTCTTTTTTGTTTTTTTTGAGACAGAGTCTCACTCTGTTGCCTGGGCTAGAGTGCCGTGGCGTCAGTCTAGCTCACAGCAACCTCAAACTCCTGGGCTGAAGCGATCCTTCTGCCTCAGCCTCCCTAGTAGCTGGGACTACAGGCATGCGCCACCATACCCGGCTAATTTTTTCTATATATACTTAGTTGACCAATTAATTTGTTTCTATTATTAGTAGAGACGGGGTCTCGCTCTTGCTCAGGCTGGTTTTGAACTCCTGACCTTGAGCAATCCGCCCGCCTCGGCCTCCCAGAGTGCTAAGATTACAGGCGTGAGCCACTGCGCCCGGCCTAATTTTTCTTTTTTTGTAGAGATGGGATCTTGCTATGTTGCCAGGCTGATCTCAAATACCTGGGCTCAAGTGGTCCTCCCACCTTGGCCTCCCAAAGTGCTAGGATGATAGATGTGAGCCTGACCTGTTTTGTTTTTGTTTTTTTCTTGAGACAGGTTCTTGCTATGTTGCCCAGACTGGTCTCAAAAAACTTCTGGGTTCAAGCAATCCTCTCACTTCGGCCTCCCAAGTAGCTGGGATTACAGGCATGAGCCACCATACTTGGCCTAAACAACATACTCTTAAACTACCATTGGATTAAAGAAGAAATCAAAAGGAAAATTAAAAAAATACTTAGAGACAAATGAAAACTTATGAGATGCAGCAAAAGCAGTGCTAAGGGGGAAATTTGTAACTATAAATGTTTACATTAAAAAACAGGAGAAGGCTAGGGGCGGTGGCTCACGGCTGTAATCCTAGCACTCTGGGAGGCCAAGGTGGGCGGATCATTTGCGCTCAGGAGTTCAAGACCAGCCTGAGCAAGAGCGAGACCCTGTCTCCACTAAAAATAGAAAGAAATTATTTTTAATTTCTAACTCTGTTGCCCACTCTGTTGGAAATAAGAAATTATTTTTAATTTCTAACTCTGCTGCCCACTCTAGCCTGGGCAACAGAGTGAGACTCTGTCTCAAAAAAAATAAAGAAGAAACAAAATGGCAAGTAGATAATCATACTTCAAATGGAGCATTTAAGAAAGAACACTGAAATTCACAGTGAAGTGATAGGAAACACCTGAGGCACAGAAGGAGCGGGAAGTGAGGCAGCCAGCTCTGCTAGGAGCCTGGAGAGGGGAAAGGGTGAGAGTTCCCCAGCAGTCCATATTCCCACCATGGATTCCTGCAACCCTAGCCACAGGAAAATCCCTTGGCCATCTTGGGCCCTAAGAAGAGCACAGGGAGCTGCCTAGATGCCGTGTGATGGCATGGCTTCAGAAAGGGAGCTCATGCCAGGTCACACCCTGTAAGTCCTAAGCAGCTGCAGTATGGTGACATTTTTTTATTTTTTATTATTTCTTTTTTATTTTGAATCTGAGAATTTGAAGACAGGTCTTTTGAAATAACCCAGTCAGAAAAAAAAAATGTGGTATAGACATATAATAGAGTATTATTCACCCATACAAAGGGATGAAGTTCTGATACATTCGATATCATGGATGAGCCTTGAAAACATTGTGTTAGGTCAAAAGAGCCAGACACAAAAGGACAAATAGGGTATGAGTCCATTTACATACCATATCTAGAACAGGTGAAGTCATAGAGACAGAAAGTAGATTAGGTTACCAGGAGCTTGAGGGAAGTTGTAATGGGTAGTTATTGCTTCACGGGGACAGAGTTTCTGTTTGGGACGATGAAAAATTTTGGAGCAAGATAGTAGTGACGTTTGTACAACACTGTGAATGTAATTAATGCCACTGAACTGTATACTTAAAAATGGTTAAAATGACAAATTTCGTGTTACATATTTTTTCATCACCATTTTTTTTTTAAAAAAGACTACTTTGGCATCTATAAAGAAACCAGACTAAGGTTTCTGAATTTATCCAGCTTGAAGATTTGCCCTTCCAGGTAGCACACCACTCTGCTTTGTGATCCAGGATGCTGACCTGTGTTGACTGAGGAACAGGTTCCTAGGCCCTCTGGCTTCTGGTTGAATTTAGCCAATGTGGAGCACGGGCAAGTGATCGGAGGGTGAGAGAATGAGAGCCAGGTATTCCCTTGGCTCTCTAATCCATCTATTTCCCTGTCTTGGGGACAGAATTGACTCCACGCTCTCAGATATACAGGAGAGAGGTTGGCTGGTTTCCATAGAGGAATCAGAACACTGAGATGTCCCAAGAAGCAGTGGAAGTAGAGGTACTTGGAAATGGTTACAGAAAATAGGTCTAACTAATTGGGTAAAGTGTCAGGATGCAGACAGTGACTTGCAATGGCTCAGCCTCCCAACCAGATGATCCGAGATAAATGGGAACAACAGATTGTGGAGGTACTCGGGCCTCAGGGTTTATGAAGCAACATCTTGTTACATCCATCAGCTGTTCTCTTGTGCCTGTTCCCTCCCTGAAGCCATATACAGAACAAAAAGTTTCTGTTGGAGAAAATTTCTCCATCACAGGCCCTACCTCACTTATAAGCCCCAACTATTTCCCCACTTCCCCTGCTTTCCCTGAAGGGCTCTCTCCCACCCTGGCTGTGCTAGCTGCTGAAGGGCATGCACCAAACCTACATTCCTTCTAGGAGGCAGAGTATCTGTGATAGAGATATTGCCCACATGCTTCAGGTTTCCTGGGTCATGAAGGAAACCCTTGATGTCCTACCTGGCTTATTTCCCTCTGATTCAACCCAGAAAACTCTGATTGGGGTGTAACTCCCATAACGTGATCCTTAGGTCTTGGGACCCTGGACCCGTCCTCTGGAACATACTAGTTGTTTCAGCCCAGCCTTTCAGACCCAGGCCCCTTGACTAAGTGTGGCTAGTACAATACGTTCTCTTTTTAATTTTTTTTTTCTTGAGACAGGGTCTCATTCTGTCACCCTGCCTAGAGTTCAGTGGCATCATCATAGCTCACTGCAACCACAGACTCCTGGGCTCAAGTGATCCTCCTCTCTCAGCCTCCTGCGTAGCTGGGACTATAGGCACACACTACCATGCCCGGCTAATTTTTTTTTCTATTTTTTGTAGAGACAGGGTCTCACTTTTGCTCAGGCTGGTCTCAAACTCCTGACCTCAAGCAATTCTCCCACCTCGGCCTCCCAGAGTGCTAGGATCACAAGCGTGAGCCACCACGTCCAGCCTCTGTTTTTGAAATTTTTTCTTTCTTTCTTTCTTTTTTAGAGACAAGGGTCTCACTATGTTACCCAGGCTGGCCTTGAACTCCTGGCCTGGAGTGATCCTCCTGCCTCAGCCTCCTGATTGGCTGGGACCACATGTATGTGCCACCTCACTCAGCTATACGTTCTCCATCTTTCTTGTCACACTTACTTCACTCCCACAAGAAGTACTTATTTGCTCCATTTCACCCTTGCCATCCTGCAAGGATCCAGGCACCCTGTAGACAAGCACAGCTCCTGGCTAGGTGCGTGATCTAGGACAGATACTTAACTTCTGTATACCACAGTTGTAATTATTAAATTTTTAGCCAATGCCTTGAGCTTGGCAAACTCGGTAAATGTTAGCTATTATAGTATTATTATTACTAGACTTAAAAAATACCAATATAACTGGTATGAACCACTTCATCAAATTTCAGTCTAAAAGAATAGTCCCATTGCTCTGTCTTTTAAAAATTCCGAGTCCAAATTCAGTTTATTTTTATACCTGTTTTATTTTAGTTATTTTTCCTTAAATAAGTAATATGTACACTCAGGAAAATTCTAAGAAAGTAAAAAGGCCCACCACTTCTTTGAGCCACCCAGTTACCCTCCCATAGACAACCCTCTGCCAATTTCTTCCATAGATATCAAGAGATAGTCGATGCAGTTACAGACACTAACATTTTTTTTCCTTGTACAGATACTAGCTATAACATGTTATCTTGGAACGTTTCAAGCTCATTCTTATTGAGTTGCCTAATTCTTACTTTAAATTATCTCCAAATCTATTGATGTGTAGTTTTATAAATTCGTCCACTTAAATGTCCAGTCTGCCAAGTTTTTGCAATTGGATACTGTCATGTAATCATCACCATAATTAACATATAAAACGTTTCCATTACCCTGAAAACTTCTCCCTTACCCTATTGTAGTCAATCCCTTCACATGACACATGGCTCTAAGAAACCACTGACCTGATTTCTGCCACTGTAGTTTTGCTTTTCTAGAAATTCATATAAATGGAATCATACAATGCATAGTTTCTTATGTTTGACTTCTTTCACTTAGCATTATGTTTTTGAGATTCGTCCATGTTGTTGCACATATCAATGTTTCATTCCTTTTTAGTGCAGAGTGGTATCCCCTAGTAAAGAAATTGTCATTCATTTACCAGTTGATAGATACTTGGTTTGTTTCCAGTTTGGGCCTATTATGAATAAACCTGCCATGAAAAATTGCATATCAGTCTTTGTGTAGGCCCATGTTCTCATTTGTTCTTAGGTAAATACCCAAGAGTGGGACTGTTGGGTCATATGGTAAATGTATGTTTATTTTTATAAGACACTGTCAAACTGTTTCCCAAGTGTCTGTACCATTTTGCAATCTCACCTACAATGTATTAGGAGTTCCAATTTGCCTTATTGTTAACAGCTGGAATATAATTGTTGGTCAAAGAGAGCAATAAAACAAACGTAGCAAATTTTTATTTTATATTTTATTTTATTTCATTTTATTTTGACAGAGTCCCACTCTGTTGCCTGGGCTAGAGTTGCCGTGGCATCAGTTTAGCTCACTGCAACCTGAAACTCCTGGGCTCAAGTGAAACTCCCGCCTCAGCCTCCTGAGTAGCTGGGACTACAGGTGCACACCACCACGCCCAGCTAATTTTTTCTGCTTTTGGTAGAGACAGCATCTTGTTCATGCTCATGCTGATCTTGAACTCTGGGCCTCAAACCATCCTCCCACCCTCGTGCTTTCAGAGTGCTGGGATTACAGGCATGAGCCACCACACTCAGTTCTTTTCATTCTCTTGATAGTGTGTTTCACGGACCAGAAATTTTTAATTTGAATGAAGTCCAGTTTATCAATTCTTTCATGG
Source organism: Lepilemur ruficaudatus (assembly GCA_963574885.1). Taxonomy (NCBI): domain Eukaryota; kingdom Metazoa; phylum Chordata; class Mammalia; order Primates; family Lepilemuridae; genus Lepilemur; species Lepilemur ruficaudatus. The sequence continues at coordinate 482 of CAUYRT010083742.1, read as the reverse complement.
ATTGTGCCTTTGGTGTCATATCTGAAAGTCATCACCAAACCCAAGGCCATCTAGCTTTTCTCCTATTATCTTCTAAGGGTCTTATAGTTTGCATTTTATGTTTGGGTCTGTGATCCATATTGAGTTAATTTTTGTAAAGATGTAAGGTCTGTGTCTACCTTGTTTTTTTTTTTATTTCAGCATATTATGGGGGTACAAATGTTAAGGTTACGTATATTGTCCTTGTCCTCCCTCCCCCTACCTTGTTTTTTTTTAAGGAAGCAAGCAGAAAGCACCTTTATTCTTTCCCGTTCCTATCTCCCTCTTTTTTTTTTTTTTTTTTTTTGAGACAGAGTCTCACTCTTTTGCCTGGGCTAGAGTGCCGTGGCGTCAGCCTAGCTCACAGCAACCTCAAACTCCTCCATTCCTATCTCTTTAAACCCATTCTGCTGAATTGTTTTTCCCTTCTCTTGGGTGAAATTTCAGGCAGATTCCATAGTATT
>CAUYRT010083740.1:0-13902 GCA_963574885.1 Lepilemur ruficaudatus | reverse complement strand
GGCATGGTGGCGCATGCCTGTAGTCCCAGCTACTCGGGAGGCTGAGGCAGTAGGATCACTTGAGCCCAGGAGTTTGAGGTTGCTGTGAGTTAGGCTGACGCCACGGCACTCACTTTAGCCTGGGCAGCAGAGTGAGACTCTGCCTCAAAAAAAAAAACAAAAAAAAACAAGATACCATTTTCAATTCTCAGATTGGCAAAGATGAGAAAGTTTGATAATACACACCAACTACCACAACACAGGAAAACAGGCACTTTTAATAAACTGCTGGTGAGAGTATAAATGGGACAGGAAGTTCATGTCTACAAAAAATTTAAATGAGCATACCTTTGGACCCAGCAATTCTACAGCTAAGAATACATAACTTCATCTGCTATATCTTGTTACAAGAATACTTTATTTTTACATTTCTGCCAGTTTTCCTTTTATATAATTTGATGCTATGCTATTTGGAACATGTGAATAAATTCAGTAGTGATAATTTTTCACTGTTTAATGTACCATGAAGCATTACATAAAAACTGTTTCTCAGGCCGGGTGTGGTGGCTTATGCCTGTAATCCTAGCACTCTGGGAGGCGAGGCAGGCGGATCGTTTGAGCTCAGGAGTTAGAGGCCAGCCTGAGCAAGAGCGAGATCCAGTCTCTACCAAAAATAGAAAAAATTAGTCGGGCATGGTGGCACATGCCTGTAGTCCCAGCTACTCGGGAGGCTGAGGCAGAAGGATAGCATGAGCCCAGAGGTCTGAGGCTGCTGTGAGCTAGGCTGATGCCACGGCACTCTAGCCGGGGCAATACAGTGAGATTCTTGTCTCAAAACAAAAAAAAGAAACTGTTTCTCTTGATACTTCTTGGTATGAAATCCACAGAACTGGTAGTCTTAGTCCCACAGGCATGACAGAAGATGACTCCCTACGTTTCAGTCCATTTATGTCCATGTCCTTTAGTTTTATGAACTTCCACAAGAAACAGATATGTGGATTTTAAATCAAATCAGTGATCTTTCTCTTCAGTTTTTAAATTTAATCTAATAAACTACTATTATTTTCTACTTCAGAAAAAAATTTGTAATGGACATTGAAACTCTTTTTTCATCTACATAGTTTTTGTAGGAACTTTAAATTTCCTTTTAATTAACTCATCTGCTATACTTATTTTTCAAATATATCAGCATCTATTTAATAACTGTTGTTATTTTCTACCATTAACTATGTAAAATTTCAATTCCCTTCCAAGAGTATAAAAATATAACTTTGGCATTAACCTAGAGTCCAGTATTTTATATCAGTTTATCACATATAAAACTGTTTATATTTTGAAGTTCTCAACAATGATTCCTGATTTACCAATAGATTTTGTCTAACGATTTTAACTTTGCTCTTGACTTTGTCCTGTAAATGCTCAAATGTATTTACATCTTAAGTATCATTGACTCTCACCTATTTGCTTCCTCCAACTATTCTTCAAACTATAGCATTTTGTTCACAAATTCTTTCAAGTTTCTTCTAATTTTGAAATACTTTCCATCCTCCTTCTAAAATAAAAATAAATTTGTCCAGGGTCTACAGATAATCATTTTGAGCAGGATTTTTCTTCTCCACTTCTTATTTCCCTTAAAGTCCAGGAGGTATAGTCTAAGATCATTTTCATTCCTACATCTTCTTAACTCTTTGAAGAACTTATCTTCAGAGTTTAAAATCCTGTCAAAAAGGTATATTTCTTGAAAGTTCATTCCTAAGCACAGCCTAGGTTCTTTCTTTTTGTTTAAGGTCTGTGATCTCACTCTGTCTCCCAGGCTACAGTACAGTAGTGTGATCATAGCTCACTGCAGCCTTGAACTCTCGGACTTAAGCAATGCACCCACCTCAGCTTCCCAAGTAGCTAGGATGACAGGCATGCCCCACCACACCTGCTAACTATTTTAAATTTTAGGTGTAGGGTCTTCCTATATTGCTCAGTGTGGTCTCAAACTTCTGGTCTCAAGTGGTCCTCCCACCTTGGCCTCCTAAAGTGCTGGGATTACAGTCATGAGCCACTGTACCCAGCACCTAAGCTCTTTCTTAATGTATCTACCCTGCTACTGCCTTGCAGTAGTTCAGGAAAATTACCTTTAAATTACCTCAAGTAACTCTAATTTATTTATTTTAATTTTAATTTTGCAGACAGAAGTTTTTTTAATATCTTCTCTTTTCCTGAACTCTTAATGGTGTGTAACTGTGTTACTAAAATCTTAGGAGTTGGGTACCTGAGGAAACTCCTGGAAAGCTCCCATTGTTTCTTGATTTCTTTCAGAGGAACCACCAATCACAAGCAAGGGCCTGAAACAGTCATTTTTTAAAAAGATAATTACAAATGAAATCATCATATGAAACACTCAGCAAGTGTTCAATGTATAACAAACACTCAGTAAATGGTAAAAAGAAAGAGGAGGGAGAAAGAATATTATATTTTCCCTTTAAAACTGCAGATTTAAAAATATTTAGGAAGCAACCTGGTGTGAAAGAACCCTTCCTCAATTTCAGAAAAATACAAAATTTATAGTATATATTTTTCCTTCCCCCATCTCCCTGCCTCTTTTAAATGCTGATGCTAAACTTCTAGGTGTAGTGACATAAAATGATTTTTTACACTTTTCCTATTATTTGTGGGATAAGGAGAAGAAAAAATTTACACTTTCCTAAGTTAGGCTATTTGGAAATGGCAGAATGTGTGACATTTCTCAGCAATAAAATTCTTATCCTTCAAACTAAAAAAAAAAAAAAAAGATATAGCAAACCTGAAGGTACTCAAAAAATATCAGACCATAATTTGTCAAGGGATTAGTTTAAAAATACATATCAGACCATAATGTAGGTAAGGGAGAGAAAGACTAGGAAGAAAGGAAGGAAAGAAGGAACTACTAGAAACACAGGGTGAGTGCTCGCTTCGGCAGCACATATACTAAAATTGGAACAATACAGAGAAGATTGGCATATTAAGAAAAAAAAAGAAACACAGGGTGAGAATATTAACAATGTCCCTCACACTAGGAAGATTATAATACAAATTGATAAGAACATAACCCCCTCAACCTGACCTTACTAGTAAAGTACCAAAGATGGGTTAATGGCAAGGTTAGAGAATAAGCAGTTTATAAAGTAAACTCAATAAATATAAGAATTTCAATTGCCTTGCTAACCATACAAAACAAACTGAAAAATCAGACATATTTTACATACTGAGCTGGAATATTTAAAAAATAATCTTTCATTTAAGTAAATAGAACTATATACACATTCACACACATATACATACACATATACACACATATATATTATACATAAGGAAACTCTAAAATGTTAACAGTGTTTATTTCTAAGTAAAGGAATTACTGGTGTTTTTTATTTTCTTCCTAATACTTTATTTTTCTTGCATATATTTAAGGTTACAACATGATGCTCTGATACACACATACATAGCAAAATGATTACCACAGTCAAGCAAATTAACATATCATCTCACAGTTACTTTTTTTGTGCGGTGAAAGTACTTAAAATTTACGCTCTTAGCAAATCTAGTACACAATATAATATTATTAACAATAGTCCTCATGCTATACATTAGATCTCTAGGCTTATTTGTCCCACATAACTAAAACTTTGTACCCTTTGACTTCCAACTCCCTATTTTCCTTCTCTACCCCTGGTCCCCTCCCGTAGTAACTACCTTTTTACTTTCTATGAATTCAAATTTTTTTTCCCAAGTCTTTCCACCACAGCTCAGTAGTAGTTCCTATCAGTAAAATCATGCAGTGACATTTTTAAGAAAATGTTGTTGAGAAAATAATTTGATTACCAACAGTTCATGTTTGCATTTGCCATACCACCCAAGGCGTGGATAAGACCTGGGCCAGAAACAACAAGGCATACTCCCGGCCTAGAAGCAAAACAGAATTTATTTTATTAAAAACAGGTGATTAAATTCTGGTTATTAGCTCCCCCACCAAAAAAAAACCCAAAACAGGTCAAATGTAACAACTGATTCATACCACTTTAGGGTGAAACATGGCAACCTTCTTGGACCTCAAAGGAAGAACATATAGTCTTTACTGTAATTGGTAAAATAATTTTTAGAATATTTTTTGATATAGAAAAGAGAAAGATTGTATCAATCTTCTCTCAAGAAATAAGGTACCTATCATCTTCACATCATATTCCACTAACCTATTCTTTTGCTCCTATATTTGGGTGAAATCAAGCTGATTGCATACAGGAGCAAAATGAGTACATTTTCATATAAAAAAGTCTTTTTCATTTCTTAATAAATATTATGGCAATTGATTTTTGACAGAAAAGGAATTCTGAATGTAGTGCTCTACCCAAAATATTTTTAAATTGAACTTGAATGCTTTACCCTAGACTTTACTTTCTAAGCTTAAAGCACTCATGGAAAAGGTATCCTCCATATAATTCAGTTTGCTATTTTACATTTATAAAGTAATTTCTCAAAAATCTCTGCTTAAGACAGACTTTAAAATAAACTTAATTATCACCAAGTAAACTAAACTTCTAGAACAGTACTGACAGAACTTTCTGTATATATATAATACAAATGTTTTATATCTGCACAGTCTGATATTATAGCCACTACCCACATGTGGTTACTGAACACTTGAAATGTGTCTACCCCAACTGAAAAACAATAGTTTAAATGTTTAGTTAAATATAGTTTAATTTTAATTAATTTACATGTACATGGCCATATACAGCTAGTGGCTACTATACTAGACAGTGTAGTTCCACAAGTTCATTCAAATAGCAACATGTTTTAAAAGTATGAACTTTTGAGTATTCTCTAATCATTCTAGCATTTTTTAAATTAAGGTGTCAATGACTATAATTTAAACGTTTTTCAGGCTAAACAAAAAGATTCCAATATTTCACATATGTAAATAAAGTGACAGAAAATGGTGAAGATAGTGTTATTAGGATGGCCTATTTTCCTCAGGCTCAAATTAAGAAGGTTCCTGTTAGATAAGAAGGACTACTTCAGTGAGGTCTAGACTCTGAGACCTTATTAGTTTATACTTTCTAGCAATTTAATTGCTAATTTCATTTTTGGAAGTTAAAAAAATGTACTAAAGCTAACATAAGTGAAAAAAGTATGATACAAATTACAGTGGGAGTAAAAATTTTGCTTAAAAAATAAATGTATCTATATAAGGAAAAAAACAGAAGAAAATATGACAAATTCTCAACAGTGTGGGATCATAGGTAATTTTAGTTTTCTTCTTTATACTTGTCTATATTTTCTAAGTTTTCTAAAATGGGCATTTTAAAAAACATATTAATTTTTAATACCAAAAGAGGGGGGAGTAGCTAGGTAACATGGATATATAATAAAAAATCTGAACAAGTGGAACAAGCCCCAACAATCACATATTCAGACCAAGCATTTTTGTACTGAGTGTGCTTGAGTAAAGTTGCAAGATCCAAGACATGATATGACGTCAACTCACTGTCTGATTCACGCTGCAAAATGGCAACGTGTTCCACCCTGAAACACTTTTCTGGTATTATCATCCTTTTGATCCGATCCTTAAAAAGTTCTAAATTTCTTTATTTTTTTTTATTAATACCATCTTCTATATTCTTTTCAAATCAACTAATCCTTCATTTGAAAAATATAATAGTTCTACCCAAAAATATCAAAGTAATTGAAACAAAACAGACTTTAATTTACCTGCCTGTCAGATAACCAATCGCGGAGGCAGCATAACAAGCCTACAAAGAAAGAACACTGGACTTAAGCACATTGGGATCCTTATAGTACATGTATGAGAGTAATTTACTATTAGGAGAAAGTAAAGAAGAAATTGGAACATTTCCCATTTTAAAAAGAAATGTTCTGCCCATAAACTTCAAATCATGGTTTAGGTATCTAATTTTTAGTTTTTAAGAAATTTCTTCATATCCATGTTATTCATAATATCCTCTTACAATTCTTTAAATATGTGCAGGATTGACAAAAATACCCTATTTTTATTACTGATATTGCTAATTTGTGCTTTCTTTTATTCCTCAGTCTCATGAGTTTATCAAATTTATTAATCTTTTCAAAGAACCAATTTTTGGCTTTGTTGGTTTTTCTCTATTATTTCTATTTCATTGATTGATTGACTGATTGATTGATTTTTTCACTCTACATGAACTTTGACTACTATTTCATTGATTTCTGCTCTTATATTTATTATTTCACTCCTTTCATTTTGAGTTTGATTTGTTTATCTTTTTCTAGCTTCTTGACATACCAGCTTACAGCACTGGTTTTTGATCTTCACTAATAGATTCATTTAAAGCTATTCCCTCTAAGAATTGCTTTAGTTATATGATATGTATGCTACAAGTTTGAGATCTCATCTTTTCATTATCATTCAACTCAAAATGTTTTCTATTTTCCGTTGTGATTTCTTCTTCAACCCATCGATTAATTACGGTCTGTAGTGACTGGTTTCTCCTTTTTTATTCCTGATATTGGTAATCTGTGTTTTCTCATTTATTCTTGATCAGTCTAACTTGAAGGTTACTGATTTTATTAATCTTCTCAAATATTTACAAAACATCAACAATTGTGTTGCTTAATTTTCAAATGTTTGGGATTTTTTAGGGATCTTTCTGTTATTGGGTTCTAGTTTATTCCACATGGTCAGGTTACATATACTGTACATTTTCAATCCTTGGTGATTCTTTGAGATTTCCTTTATGACCTGATTATGGTTAGTTTTTACTTTTTAAAGGCACTTTAGCTCATAATCGGGAATAAAGAAGAGGAGCTAAATTAAATTAAATACATATAAGATAACCTGGAAAAATGCTGAGTATTCTCTCAAATACTTCTTAGTCTGGGATATTATTTTTTTCAGCATTATTTCTTCTCATTTCTTTAGAAATAATAAATTGTGTATTTTCTACCCTTCAATAAGCTTTAAATGAAGTAGTATACTGATGTCAAATAAATCCTTGTTAAGGATTTAAGGACATACATGTAAAAAAATAAATGTTTATCAATCATAATCTTAACTGGCTCCACTATCATATACCTACTAAGAAGCTACACAAAAGCTCTGCTCTTTTTCTCTGTTACTATTCTTTATTGGCCCTGTCTCTTTTCTCTTTTCCACATAAGGCCAAATTCACATAGGACAATAATAAGACAACTCCTAAGGAATGAGAGTACATAAAACAAAATCCCTATTGCAATAAGAATGCTATTTTGGCCAGGCGCTGTGGCTCACGCCTGTAAGCCTAGCACTTTGGGAGACTAAAACAGGAGAATCGCTTGAGACCAGGAGTTCCAAGACCAGCCTGAGCAAGAGAAAGACCCTATCTCTACAAAACAGAAAAATTAGCTGGGTATGGTGGCACGTGCCTGTAGTCCCAGCCATTCAGGAGGCTGACACAGGAGGACTGCTTGAGTCTAGGAGTTTGAGGTTGCAGTGAGCTACGATGACGTCACTGCACTCTAGCCTGGGCGACAGAGCGAGACCCTGTCTCAAAAAAAATAAAAATAAAAGGAACACTTATTTAGACATTGAGAAGCATTGCCCCCTTATGACAGCTGGGTAAGAAATGATACTATGCGATGCAAAACATAAACAACATATAACAAAAACCATAGTAGGTGTCCAAAGATGAGAGGTAACTGGTTTTATGAACATAAAAAGTCGGTTTCTCTACCAAATTACCTACACTCATAGGCAGAATAGTGTACAGAGAACTTAACGGAGCAGGTTCTGGAGCCAGTCTGTTTTGATTTCAATTCCAGCTCCCCTACGTTCTATTGCGTAATTTTGGCAAGATGCTCTGTACTTCGGCTTCCTGATCTACAAAATGAACAAAATTTAAAGTATTGCTGTGAGGGTGAAACTGGTTCATACACATGAAACACTCAGAATAGCGCCTACACACAGTAAGCTTTCAATAACTGTTAACTTTCTGACAATCTACCTATTTGCTGGCCAACTGGTCAATATATGTCTTGATTACTCTAAGTTTCTGATGAAAGACAATCAAGTCACACCTACTGCACCTTTCTCTTTAGTAGAAATGCCTTAGAATGCCTTAGCTTGTTTTCATATTCCCTCTGAATCATCCTGTCACTACTCTTAGTTCAGGCACTATTTAAGTCTTATTTTGACTACTACAAAAAGTCAGGCTGCCTGAGGGACATATGTACTGGGATGTCCCAGCGGCACCTCAAATGCATATATCCCAAATTGAACTCATCATCTTTCCCCTCCAAATTGGCTCTTCCCTCTGTAATCCCAATCTTGGTCAGAGAGACTATGATCAACATAGTCAAGCAAGCCCAAAACTTAGGAAAAGCCTGTCTTCTTCCTAACTGGTTAATGCCTAGTGAGCCTTCAAGACAGCTCAGATATCATCTCCTGTGGGAAGCTTTCCCTGAAGTCTTAAACTTTCACAACACCCTGAATATATCTTTATCACAGCACTTATCACATTATAATAAGATTGTTTGTTTCTGTCCACAGCTAGGTTATAAGCCCCTCAAAGCTAGGTAATGATTATCATCAATCTCTGTATCCAGCAACCAACACACCACAAGGGACCTAAAGAACCCTCAACTAAGCTTATAGGGACTGAAATAAAACTTCAAGCTACAGTCTGTCTTCTGGCTTCTACCTGCTGCTCCATACTCATGGCACCCTGAATATCACCTTTCTTTCTTTTTTTTTTTTTTAAGAGACAGGGTCTGGCTATAGTGCCCAGGCTGGCCTCGAATTCCTGGGCTCAAGCAATCCTCCCACCTCAGCATTCTGTGTAGCTGGGACTACAAGGCACATACCACCGCACCTGGCATCATCTTTCTGAAGTACAAACCTAATTATATCTCCCACCTATTTAGGGAAACCTTTACAGTCTCCCCCATTGTCTATTGGAAAAAAGTACAAATTCCTTTTCCAGTTAGAAAAGATTCTCCACACCGCCACTCAACCTACCTACAGTCTCACAGCCCACCATGCCTTTAACAATCTTGATAGAACAGTATAAACTAACATTACCTCTACAGGCAATCTTCCCTGTCCTACTCAAAGAAAACCAGTCATCTGCTCTGTGCTACTACTATTCCTTATAGGTACATCTACTGTGAGAGTTATACTAGATAAGTTTTTTCCTGTATGTTTTGACCTCACCTTCTTGGACTGTGATTGACTTGAAGGTCAAGACTAACCCTCACTCCTTCTTTATATCCCTTTCTCCCACAGGTTATGGAGCACAATGCTTAGTATATAGCATACACTCCATAAATGTTTGCTGTTTGAAGAAGAAATCAGTGGCAGACATGTCACCTCTGGAAAACAATAAAATATAGGTCCCAATAATAGGTCGAGTGTCATCTTCTCACACAGATGAAAGAAAACAATGTTGTTCCAACTAAGAAAAAGATAGAAGCAACACAAACTCAAGACCCATTAGTTTTAAGATAAAAAAAATACAAATCTCGAATCTTATAGATAGGAATGTCATTCAATTAGCAAATAATGTATTAGGTATCGACATCATGCAAAAGCCCCAACCAAGCCAGGCACTGTGGGGATATGATAACAAATGAACCATAATTTCTGCTCTCCAAGAGTTCATATCTGATAGCAGAGGAAGAGCACCATGTAAGGGGGTCAAGGCAGTTGTCTGGGCAAAAAGGGGTAAGAGCCTAAATTAGAGGGCAATAGTTGAAAGTGGAAAGCAGGAATACTTAGCCTCAGACACACTGACAGCATGTGACATCACAGAAGTGGATTCTTGATCTTTTAAGCCAGCATTGCTGAGACAAGAGTGAGAAGTGGTTTGGCAGAGGATGTACTTAAAGTGGGTTGATAAACTGCCATACCTTCCTTTCCCTGCTTCCAAATATGCCTCTAAGAAAGGTGGCAGCACGATGTGATGGAAAGAGCACTAAACTAGGATTTGGGACATCTGAGTTTCAATCACAACTTTATCATATGTGATATCCTTCACCAGCACAATACAGTATAGTAGTAAGAGCATAAACTCATACCCAGAATACCTGGGTTCGAATCCTACCAGCTGCATCACCCCGGGCAGGTTTTACTTAACCTGTGTCTCTCTTTTCTCATGTGTCAACTAGGATCAACAATAGTTAACAATAATCAACATGACTGATATGTGTAAAGCACTAGAATAGTGGTAAGCACGAGTGTTTGCAATGAATATCTGCCACTGTCACTGATCATTCCCAGTAATGCATTGGGCTGCCGGCATTCATACTCACCGCTTGCTCATTCCTCATCCCGATGTACCTGATGCCCAGCTCCTGGGCAGCAAAGGCGATTTCGGTTACTGGGACGCCTACAATGCCAAACATGTATTCCACACCCTGGGGGACAAAGAACAGGGGAATAAACATCGCCACATCCTCCCCTCCCTTCCGCGCTGAAAGGAAAATCTCCCACAAACCTTCCCTCCCCCTTCCCGCCATTCCCCGGTTCTACTCCAAGAACAGTGTCTGTCTCCAAGACAACACAGCGGTCCCCGCCGGCTTCCGTAGGAGCCTTTCTCCTCAGGAGGGTCGGTCGTACTTGCGTTTTCAGGGCCTGGGCGATGACTTTAGCACCAGACACCTGTCCCCCACTTCTGTCGCTGGGCTCTGCGAAGTTGCTTTCCGGCATCTTCCACCTAAAGGGCCAAGGCACTGTCGCAGTTGACAGCGGAACTGACACCGAGACCCGGCAAAACCAACCCGAAGACACACGCACGCCTCTGACCGACAGGAGGCGGGCAACCAACCGCTTTAAAGAGGCGGGGCTCACTTCGTGCGCGCTTGGGGAGAGGGGAGCTTGTAATCACGCCCGTTCTCCAATCAGAACCGTGCCCTGTCCCCGGCTCCTCCACTCGCGGGGTCAGAATGCCAGAAGGAGGTGGGACCAGCAGGAACCCGCGGCCTATGCCCACCAGGTAAGAAGCTGAACCTTGGAGGCTTCTCGCCATTGTCTCGGACTCTCTCAGGAGTTTTCGGGACCGCCAGGGCGAATGGCGCATGCGCACAGTCAAGGTGGCAGGCTAGCTAGGAGCCGGGGCAGGAGGAGGCGTGACGCTGCGCGCGATCCCGGCCCCGCCCCCGCCCCGCCTGCCCCGGGGCTGCTGGGACGGGGGTGGGGCGGCTGGAGCGCGCAGGACGTTAAGCTAAGACGCTTTAAGGACCGTTTTGTGTTACCGTGTCCTGTTGTCTAGGCTTTTACTTACACGCTTTGTGTTTTACACTTTCATAACTTCGTGACTTTGCACTCCGTAATAATAATAACGCATGTCACTTAAGTCCGTAAGCAGATGTGTGCTCTTTATCCCCGTTTTGCATTTGAAGGCACAGAGCTTCCCAGCAAGAGATAAAAGTAATTTACCCAGAGTCGTTGGATCCAGGCCATGCTTCAGACTCCGAATCCTGTTTCGTATTCACACTGATCAGCCTTTGGGTCACAATACTTTGAACCTACTTAGTTTTGAGCGCTGTGTTCTCCAGCCTTTGCTACTAACCCACGTTACTCTCCATTATTATCTTTCCAAAGTGAGGAAATGTGGCTTTTCATAATTCTTGGATTCAGTCCCTGCCTATAACTAACCACCCGCTGCACCCGACAGCATTTTAAAACATTTTGAGTGACAAATGCTTGCAATGTGCGATTTCTGAGACTACCAACTCAGAGTCATTAGACCATCTGTCTGCTCAGTAACAATAAACATAAAATCTTCAGTCCTAACAAAGAGTGGAGCTTTAGTTTTTGAGGATTTCAAGTGTTAAGCAAAAAAGATAGGTGGATGGTAAAGAGACAAGAAGAGAGGGGAGCGAGTCATGGGTAATGAAACGAATGAGAAGCATTGGAAGTGAAAAGATTTCTAAACCCAGACATTTTCGCACTATAGTCCTGGGCCCTTCCAAAAGGTCTTCCCCTCAATTTCAACCCTTCACCCCACCCCAAGCAAAAGAGAGTGAAATTGTTGCTTCCCTAGATATAGGGGCCCTTCTAAGATGGAGATTTCTTTGAAGTTTCAGAGTTCATCTTCAATGTATTCTACTCCAGAATGTATCCATATTTTAATTTAAAAACAGCATTTTACTTATTGAGGGATAATAAACATACATTAAATGCACAGCTCTTAAGTGCCAGTTAGATGAGTTTTGACAGTTATGTATTCCTATGTAACCACCCCCCAAAACAAAAATGACATTTTAAACTGTTTACTTATCAAGAAAATTGACATTCCGGAAAGATGCAAAACGTTCTTTGTGTGTTTTGAATAATCCTTCTCACAGTGACTCCTGTCACTGTTTGTGAAACATATCAGCTTACTGTTTATATCAGAACCTGTGTGACAGTCTCTACCCCTATTGCATCAGAATCACTGTGAAAACTTTTCCAAAATACAGCTGCTTGGGCCCTACTCCAGATCTTCTGAATCAGCATCTTAGGGCAAGTTAGGCACCTGTATTTTTTTAAAGTTGCTACCTGATTTTGATCTCAACCCTGAGGTGAGAACCCCAGCTGGAAGCATGAGTTAATAATTAAATGTATGATTGCTAAACTGTTACCAGCGTAATACTGTTGATTAATTTGGGTTTACAGGTTCAAGGCTGGTTTGACATTAACAGCGCAAGCTGCATTGATTATAACCTTTGTAGTCTCCATAAAAAGGAAAAATTTTGTAAAATTTTGTAATGAATATTTTGTAAATAAAGGTATAGTTAGGTACAATTTCCCATTTTCCCTATGTATGGCGACTTTTGGGACACCCTGTAGTTAGCTCGCCAGGCCTTGTGTCTACTTCTGTGTCAAAAGAATCACTGACAGAATCATTCAGTATGAAGTGCACTGAAAACTGAACTGTGAATGAGAACAAATTCCCGGAATGCAGATTAACTGGTTTTTCAAAAGAATAAATTCTCAACTGGTTGGATTCTGCTGTTTAGCAAAGAGAAAAATGGAGATTGTTTAAACTTGCTTCCACCTTTACTCCTTTCAGTTAGGGATGCAACATTCCAAGGTTAACTTGGCTTTGATGATTCAGCCTGAGTGAGTGACTTGGCCCTGGATCGGCAGGGCCAAAGAGCAACTCCTTTTCAATCAGATTGTAATTACAGGATCCCAGGATTCCTTGTAATTTATTCAAGGCCCTTTGTACAGAATTCTTATGCACTAATCATATTCTTTATTACTTTCATTGACAATAGACATAGCATTTTATTTGTTGAATATTCTATTAGTTTGTTTTGTATATTTATTTTTTGGTGGGACAAGGTCACAAGAGGAATAAATCTAACCTTTTTTTTTTTAAAAGAAAATGCTGAAGTATTGATAATGTGCTTTCCAAAGAGCAGAGCCAGTCATCAAAGAATCTGTACACCAATTACTCTATTTGTGAGTTCCGGATTTGAGATTATGAGAAAGAGCAATTTGTCAGCTTTCTTCCATCTAAGTGAAGAGGATATCCGGGCAACCAGATAATTTAGTAAGAGTTGCAGGCTGAGTGAGGTGGCTCACGCCTGTAATCCTAGCACTCTGGGAGGCTGAGGCAGGAGGAGCTCCAGGTCAGGAGTTCGAAACCAGCCTGAGCAAGAGCGAGACCCCATCTCAGAAAGAAGTTAATTGGCCAACTAAAAATATATAGAAAAAATTAGCCGGGCATGGTGGCACATGCCTGTAGTCCCAGCTACTCGGGAGGCTGAGGCAGAAGGATTGCTTGAGCCCAGGAGTTTGAAGTTGCTGTGAGCTAGGCTGATGCCACAGCACTCTAGCCCGGGCAACAGAGTGAGAGACTTTGTCTCAAAAAAATAAAAAATAAAAAAGAGTTGCCAATATAGTGCCTGGAGAAAATATACTCTCTAAAGGCTGAA
>CAUYRT010083738.1:0-56854 GCA_963574885.1 Lepilemur ruficaudatus | reverse complement strand
ACCCTCACAGCTTGGTGGCGGCAGTGGCTCCTTAGCCTGCGGAGGCGGTGGGGGTCCCTCGCCCAGAAGCCGGCGACACGATGGGGCTAGTGGCAGCGGAGGACGAGGAGGCTACTGCCATGGCCCCACAGTCGGGCCGCTCACCCCACCCCGCCTGTTTTGCTGGGCCAGGAGGACTATCCGACCGGCGAGACTCAGAGGCCAGCGGCTAGCTCCGCTGACCTCCCTGGCCGCGAGCGACTCAACCCTGTGGTCTTCTTAACAGTATGAATTTATTGGCCTGCCCAGTTTAATCTCTGAGACAGTAGGTGGCACTTGTGGATGAGAATCAACCACACCCTGTGTGATTAAGTTAAGAGATGCTGTAAAGGGCTGTGCAGATTGACCTCCCTATCAGTAGGTGGCACTTACTGAAAGGTTCAGGATGCAGTGCTGATTTTGGGACCTGTGACTGGCTCTAGTCCCTCAGGAGAAGCAGTTGAATGCCCCAGGTTTTGGGTGGGGCCCTGGAACTTTCAGGGGAGTCCCTATTCTCTGCCACAGCAGAGATGGTTTGGGGAGTGAGGCTAGGTGGGGCTGGGATGGCTGAGCTCACCCTCAGGCTCCACAAAGGCCTGCAGTGTAGCTGCTTCAGCAGGGGTCAAAGGTTCACTCTCAGCTTCTGGGGAAAGCCACCAGGGAGGGGCTGAAGTGGCTCCACCCAACCAGAAAGCCTGCTTGTGGAGAATGGGCTGTATGAGATTCACAATCTGGCTATCAGGAGTGTGTTTCACTCTTCTCCCCACTTTCCTGCTCCATGGTTTTCCTCCAATGTATGCGGCAGGCAGGAGCTCTAACTAGCTAAGCTTTCCCACAATTGTGCTGTAGGGTGGGGATCCCAGCCTAGGGTGAAAGCATAGCTTTCCTGTGGGAGGAAGGGTACTCTGCAAGTATGCCATAGCTAGGAACCACATGGCACTCTCCTCTCAGTTCTGCCCAGGTGAGCTCCCTTGCCTGCTGAGATTAGGTCAAAAATCTCCTTTCCATGCTCCTAATCAACATAATTGAGACCTGGAAGTTTGGGACCTGGCTTGTGGGCCTGTCCTCAAAGATCAATCCCTGACCATGCCAGGAAGAAATGTGGTGGTCCCAGGTTGCTTATAGAGTGCTCCAGCAGGTTTCATGTCCCTCCACTTTGGGGTGTGCTCTGCTCTGATGCAGCCACCATGCACACAGCTCCAGAGAATGCCAGTGAGCAGGAAGCTTACAGTCTGAGCACCTCTTCATCTGCTGCAGTACTTTAAGAGGAAACGGTTTGAGCCCCACTCTCTGTAGAAGCCTTGGTGTGGTCGCTCAATTGTCTCTCTCGGCAGCCGTGGATAGGGGAGAGGAGAGGGAAGAAAAGAGTCTGGATGGAGGAAAGCTAGCACTCTGGTTATCTCCATCCTCCTCTCTGCAAGGCAGCTATCCTGGAATGTCCTTGCTCCTGGGTCATGCAGACCCCCCCAGGACTCACTAGACCCCTGTGGCTCCTGGAGTCTGGGCCAGAGTTGGGAAATGTTTGTATGGGAATGAGTAAGTAAAAAACTGAGAGCCTGAAGTCCCCTTGGGAGGACAAAGGTGCACAGTGGGTAGAAAAACAATATGGTGTCTTGCCCGGGGTGGAGGTGGGGCTGGGAGCCTGGTACTTTGTCCCCGAGAAACTCCCAGTTCTCTGGCAGCAGAAACTTTGGGGATTCTGGGGGTAGAAAGCCACTCTAGGAGCTCAGAAGCCCAATGTCAGAGATGTGAGGGTGTTATTAACAAACCATTCCACCCATGCTTTTTGCTGCACTCCAAGCCTCTCAGGGTTGATCTCCATCAATATCTTGCTCTTCCTTGTTCTGCTCTGTAATTTTTCCTGTGATTCCCCAACAGGCTCTAGCACCCTTCCTTCAGAATTACATTCAATCTAAGCTTTATCTGTTTGTTTTTTTCTCTTTCATCTAAAACCTTTCCTTCCTACTGAGATACTCTGGCAGCCGGTGTCTCTTGTCATCCATCTTCCCTCTCAAGCATAGTTATTCATAAATGTAAAGAGTTAATAGGCATTTAGTAATTGATATAAGATTGTCCTCAAAGGGAAGCCCATTTGTTTGAAAAGTGATGCAGTCTAACAGGAGATGCTCAGATCCTGACCTAGGCAAGCAGCCCTCTTATATCCAATCCTTTTTAGGAGGAGAAGAGTTGATATTTTAGACATTTGCTAAAACTATATAGGACTTCTTTCTTTAGGCTTAATTTTGGCTATTTAAAAACTTAAGTAATATAGCAGAAATTTCAGGATATTGAAACATTTTAAGAACAGTCAAGTGTTGTACTATTCTTTTATCTTTACCACTAAAAATATTATACATGTGGTTTACCATATTGATTTTTATCCACCTTTCTGCTGGTAAAATTTTTTCTTTTTTTCGATGCTTTGAGTAGATCTAATCCTACATTTTTGTGTGGATGGACAGAGTGTATTTTTTTTTCCATTGCAACTGGAATGTTGAAAGCATCAACCTGAAATAATTGAAAGGATCCAAATCTAGTTTTAAGTTTATTCAAGCAAAAAGTGGGAATGGTCATTCAAGAGACTTAGACTCCAGAGAAACGGGGTTAATATTCTGAAGTTAAGTTCCTGCCTATAGAGGAAGAAAACAAAGGAGCTTGGTAGGATTGTAACTTTTTCTACACAAGACTGGTTTATGAGTTACAAAATTTAATTAGTTGTAGTCTGTTTTCTTTTCTGAAAGGCTTATTTTCATTTTCTTTTCAATTTAAGAGTATGTTAACATTCTATCCTAAGACAATCTGATAGCCATGAAGTGTTTGTGTGAGAAAGGTAAGAGGGAAGTTAATCTGTGATGAAGATCTACAGTGAAGAGGGAAGAAGTCTTCTCTGTTGTCCTTTAGTCATTTGCAACATTTTACAAAATTAGGGAAGGAAGAAGGCTAATCTATAATCAGAAAAACGAAGGTTAAGGTGCCTAGGTTACAGCTGAGTGACTCAGGCCCCATAATCACATTCTTTTAAGGATCAAAATAATTTAGAGTTCCAACAGTTTAGAATTTGAGTTATTTATTTTCACAAAGGGAATGTTCTGACCCCTTTTATGGCCCTTTTTTGGGGAAGAAATGATTGGTAGTTATAATTGTACATAATTATAATTTTATTACTCAAATAGAATAATAGTAACATAAAAGAGCAAGCTGACAGATTTGGAACAAGTTTAAATCATAGGAATTTTGAGAACATTGCCTGTTTTAATGTGTACAAAAATGTGATATTTATCTTTTAGAGAAAGATACATACTATATATCTTCATATGGCTTGAGAATATTCATTAACTATCACAACCTATTGTAGGAAGGGAAAATATCTGTCAATGTATGGTGAATGTGAAGTTCAGGTATATAAAGGAGAATTTAACAAAGCAAATTTTGGAACAGCCTCCAAACTCTCTGACATTAGCCATTTAATTAGGTAAATTTTCTAAATACCTTTATGCTTCTGTATGTTTCAGTTTATATAAATTATACTATAAATTTTAGTTTATTTTATTAGGGTACCTTCAGTCTTAGTTTTACAATCTTAGAAGACAATAACCAGTCTTAGATTGTTGAGAAATAGGTTTGTGTATCTGGCTGCTTCTGGTAAATGATCTTAGGACTCCTTCCAAATAAACCTAAATAAGGAACAGAAACAATGTTTTTGTGATGTGTGATCTGAATAATGAATAAAATCAAACATTCATATTTTAGGCATATTAGCAGCACTTGCTATCACCGATCACAAATTTGTATAATGTTGGAGAAAGCATAAAGTTTTATATGGTTTTCAAGTGAAATTCAGTATGTAAGCTATGGTATAAAGACCCTTACATTATCTGTACTTACCAGTCTGTTTTTCTGTCTATATATTTTGCTAATTAATATCATCAGAGAATTTTTGAGGAATATTAGCTAAACTGAAGGGAAGGAATATTTTGTTAAAAACCCTATAATTTATGAACTCTCTGGAAAACTTGATCCACTAGAGTTGGCTTTTGTGGACTCAATTTATAACCCAAATTTAAAATATTTTATTACTTTATAAAGACAATTTGAATTGGCTTTTTTAAAAAAAAAATCTCTTGCATAATTAATATATTCACCTGGTTTGACATTCAAAAGGTAGAAGGGTATATACAATAAAGGATCTTTCTTCCATTTCTGTTCTCTGGACACTTAGTTAGCAGGGGCAAACTGTATCTTTACAGAGATTCATTATGAACATATATAAGGAAATGTTATATGTAACACAGTTTTCTTTTCTATGTAGATATAAGTCAAATTGAAAATATATGTCTTTTTTGTTAAATTATAGCATGTTATGCAAGGAGTTTTATTCTTTGCTTTTTTTCTCTTTTTATAAGGCATTCTAAAGATCACTCCTTATCAGTATATGAAAGTTTTGTTTTTTTTTTTTTTTTTGGTGTGTGTATAAATGTTTCTGAATCATCACAGAACTGTTTAAATCTTGTGTACACCTTGAAATAATTTTTCAGTTGTGTAACAAATACCCAAATCAAAATATGAAAATTTACTAGAACCACAGAAACTCACCTATGTTACCTTCTAGTCTCTAACCTCCAGGTCTAATGTTACAGAGTAGTTGCTCCTCCTCCCATAGATATGGAAGTGTAAAATTGAGACTCAGGAATATGTAACAAAGGGAATGGTCTGGAAAAAAAAGGCAAAAGATGTTTTCTGTCTCTTTAAATCTTCCCCCACTCTTTTTGGGAACTGAGGCCTGCAATCCCTGTCTTGGGCACGTAGTCAGGAGGGGAAGGGGAATGTCTTTTGTTCTTTGTGTTACAGGAGATAGCTCAGCTGAACTGTGGCTCCATCCCAGGCCCAGCAGCTGGCTGGTTGAGGTCTAGGTGGGCCTCCTAAGTGGTTGCAGGTTACAGGCTTTGTCTTCAGCAGAGGTGGGATTAGAATCATTAACTGCATTTAAGCGACAGTAGCCTAAAACTGAGAGCTCTCCCTTTAAAAGCTCTGTATTTCTGCTTTTGTACAGAAATTTGGATTTTGAGATCAAAGTCTACCATTTTCTTCCTTTGCTGGCAAAGTAATACATTTCTCATTCCTTCTCCTCAACCACTTATCCTCATTCTTCTGATGTGGCCTTGTGGACAAGTGCTGAACTTTGGTAACACTAACACCATTCTGATTTCAAATGCTGTAGATTAATTTTGTCTGTTTTGACAATTATAAAAATGGAATCATAGATTTCTACTTGCTTGTATTTGATTTCTTTAGCTCAGCACTGTATTTGTGAGTTTCACTGATGTTGCATGTAGCTGAAGTTTATTTATTTTCATTGTCACATAGCATTTAATTTACCTCAATTTGACTAACCATTCTAATTCAATTTTCTTGCTAACTTTTCTTTCTAATTTTGTGTTTCTATTTAAATTTTAGAAAAAGCTTGCCAAATTTCACAATTACATTTGCTGAGATTTTTAGTAGAAATACCTTAAATCTGTAGATCAGTTTGAGAAGAACTGACATGATGGTAGATGGCAATATTAACGCATCATAGATAATTACAATATTGATTCATTCAATCTGTGGACATATGTTATAATCCTCTATTTACTTAGAGTCTTCTTTGCTTTCTCTAAATAACATTTATAGATTTGTCTGTAGAGGTCTCCTATCTTTTTGTTAGGTTTAATCTTAAATATTTGATATTTTTAATACTATTGTTATAAATCATACTTTTAAAAATATCATTATCCAGAAAGTTTTTGATGGAATGTAGAAACTTAACTAATTTTTATTTGCTGACTTTCTATGGCATTGCTTAAATTGAATTTAATTGATAATTCAAATAATTTATCTGTTGTAGATTTTTCTATATACACAATCATATTTTCAAATAGTGACTGTAAACATTGTACTGTAAATGCTTTGTAGTAAAAAAAAAAAAACCACTTGAAATGTTTGGAGATTTTAAAAATAAGAAAGGTATTACATTAACTTCTATTGACTCAGAGAACATTTAAAAATATTTAAGTAACATTAAACATTTAAAAAATGTTTCCTAAATTCTCTTCTTTTTGCCCCTCCAGCAACAGGTATAGTGCATACAATGGGTGGAAAATCGAGATTGGCATGCTGCAATTCTGCCCCTATTTTGCTTTCTCTGCCTCCACTCCCCAGTTGCACAGCTTGAATAAACAGAAAATAAAATTAATAAAATCCATTTCATTATAACTGACCCCCTATAAATTATTAGTGACTCCATGAATGTGAACACATGGCAAACTTCAAAGTTGTTAAATAGGCATGCAAAATATTTACATAAATGGTCCTGTAATTTGGTTATAAATTATGCAAATTACCCAAAGGAAAGGTGCTGTGTAAATGTGAAATAATAACGGTGATAGAATATCCATTATTAACCATATAAAAAGAAAATAAAATATTTCGTGTATACTTAACACATAAGCAAATTCTTTTACTAGAAACAATTAAACAGCAAATAAAACATGCTTATGTGCTGGAAATGGACAGCTGGATTTATGCCACTCTTGCAATATCTCCATCACGAGCCATATGGTTCTTGCTCATTAATGCAATTTTTAAAGAAAGTCTCACTTCAGAGTAAGTCTGAAATATAATAAATAAACAAAAACTTATTATATCATTTTTCCTCTTCTGCATATTAAGTATTTTTATTAAATTTACATCAACAGTGTGTTTATCCCCAGCAATACCCCCAAATTCAATTTGATAAGTACTTGTGTTTTTTAACTTAGCAGATCTAGTGATTAAGTTTCTTTACACTAACAAAGGGTTATTTAGGACAATGAAGCTAACCATAGTTGATTAAGGCAGCAATAGGCCAAGTAGGGTGGCTCACTATTGTGATCCCAGCACTTTGGGAGGCTGAGGCAGGAAGATCACTTGTGGCCAGGAGTTTGTGACCAGCTGGGGCAACACAGTGAGACCCTATCTCTACAAAAAATAATTTTTAAAAAATCAGCCAGGTGTGGTGGCATGTGCCTGTATTCCTAGCTACTCAGGAGGCTGAGGCAGAAGGATCACTTGAGCCCAGGAGTTCAAGGCTGCTGTGAGCTATGATCATGTCACTCTAGCCTGAGCAGCAGAGTGAGATTCTGTCTCTAAAAACAAAAGAAAGAAAGGGATGGGGGAAGCAGCAATAGCATAACAATATTTTCAAACATTCCAGTAACTATATTTAATTTAGTATGAATATCTGTATTGTATTAGTCCACATGGTGGTTAAATAAAAAATCTCACTATTCAAGAAACCACCTGAATTTAAGGTTTATAGGATTTTGTTTCCAATTCTGGGTCAATAAAGACTACTCTGTGGGGTTTATTCAGAGGCAGCCAGTTCTTCTCTTAAAAGGAATGTAGTTGGAGGAGAATCCGCTTAAGAAGGCATTCAGAAGTCACATGTAAGGTGAGGAATATCTGTGAAAACTGCAAAATTCAACAATAGAGTGAGCATTCTTACTTCTACACTTTATATTTGAAGAAACATGTATATTTTATCCCTTATCTACTGTAACAATGCATTTTAGTAAATAGAAGGCAATGGAATGATAATGATAAAAATGATGAGCTAAACATAAAAATATGCTTGTTTATATTGAATATTATAGAAAGGAAATGGCTACATTTAAGTTCATCCTAAAAATTATGGATTTATGCATAATTTTGACATCTGAACAGGTGGCAAAATATGTACAGATGTTAAGGACCAGCAATTACCATTCTCCTTATTTGACAGTCAAATGCCCATAAAATCAAAAGGAAAAAGAAAAATACCTTTGGTACCATAGGAAAGAAATCTAGTGTATTCCATATTCTCAAAGGCATTTTAAAACTATTTAAGAAAGGATAAAAGAAAATTTAGCCTAGGGGTTTCTAGACTGTCTCGGACAAAATATCTAGCCCAAAGCCACAGAAGTGAAAATCAGTTGGAGTCAGCCTCGGCTGACAATAGTCACAGCACGTAACCGGACTTGAACATTAGGTGGGGCGGCCTTCTAAAAAATCCACTGTAAAAATGAAAGAGTAAAATCGCTAATTATATAATCCTTCACCCCAATTCTTGTGAAGCATTACAAGTTAGTAATAAACACTGTCTTTAACCTCCAACAGGCTGTCATATCAACCTAGGCTGGAGTAATAGAGGAGGTAAATTAAGGCAATATCTCAGAGTGTTGTGCTTGCTAACTTCCAAAATTTAGAAATTGCTTCCCTGGATAATCTTCCCAAGGCTGAGCAATTAGCATAGGCTTAGAATTCACCCACTTGCCTCAGCCTTCCTTTCTGACTATGGATTATTCTTGTACCAAAATGGCTGCCAGCAACTTCCCACCGGAGCGTAGACTCTGAATGACTGAAGAGGGACTTCATAGCAGCTTACAGTGAAGCCCATTCTCTAAGAATTATCAAAATAATTTTAAGAAAAAAGTAACTAATGGGGAGGGGACTACTGAAAATCATTTCAATAGTTTGACTCCCAGGAGAAAATTCTACATTAAAAACAAAACAAATGGAGGCTTCTTCTTTAGGCATTTTTATGTTGTAATGTTTTCCTTTTCTTAAGTGCATGATATATTTGCTCTATTTTTTCTGTTTGTTTATGTACATGGGGTCTTGCATTAATAAAATATGTGCCAAATAGTGTAAAGCATTGAGCAAGTACCATACCCATGCACCAGCCCTTCTTCAACTGCAGACTGGGAATAGATCCTGAGTTCTCTGTGAAGTGGTCTAGGATAGTTTTAGTGTGAAGTGGAAAAAGTTATGGGAAACTGAGTCAACACAGGTACATAGTAGTATAAGATGCCCAACTATGATGCTATCAGTACTCTATTCACCTTTCAACCAAAAATGTTATGGCAACAAAGAAACATCATGTATCGTGTTATATTTTTGTTTAAATTTCATTATGTTCATAGTCTTTTATGTATTGACTCAATAAGTTTACTTGGAGTTACGTTTTTATAAGGGCTATTAGCATGTGGGATTTTGTCTATTTTATGTTTGAGCATGTTTAACTAAAATTATGTCAAAACCAAGTTAAGTCAACATAGAGAATCCTGTAAGAATTTGGAGAGGGACTTCAACAGGAATACAAAAAAGCAAGCTTTAAAACTGAGCCATATGAAATACTAAAATTACCCTTTATGACTGTAAAAATAAATTCAGACCCCAAGGGACTAAGTCCAAGTGATTCATTCATTAATCATGTGATGCTGAATATTCATGGATCTCAATTAAGTAAAATATCAGAAACTCTCTCTATTATTTACTTCCACACTATTGAAGTTCATGCAGCTGAAATCTCAGGAAACAATCTTGTGTCTACTCTGTAGATAATAAAAACACCCTGAGTTTTGCATTCTCAGGTACTGGTCATAACAAATAAGACAAATATTTTACCTCCTATCTGAGCACTGGAATTGTGATTCTACTAAACACAGGTTTTAATCTCACATACCTACCCAGATACAGGACCTGCATTTAGTCTCTCAGAAGACAGCACAAAATATTATATTCCTACTGGCCATAAAATTAACCCAGTTTGTCTATTTCTAAACATTTTCTTCTCCTTTACTTGGTAATGATATTCTCTCTCTCTCTCTCTCTCTCTCTCTCTCTGTCTCCCAGTAGCTGCTTTCTTCCTATACATAAAAATGTTCCCTGCTATCTGCCAAAGCAGTAAGTCATATTCTCTATACTTTTACAACATGTCAGCAACACTTGTTAGGTAAAATAGAAAAAACATGTCCTCTTAGGCCAATGTTTTTAAAAGAAAAAGAAGAAATAAAAAAACTTATCTCTATTTCTCTCATCTTTCCTCTTAACTCTCTAACTTAACCTTGCAGAAGAGAACTTGTTGCCTAGTTCATAGATCCAATGTGAGCAAATAAGCCTCCTTTAAATGATGAACAATGTGCCAATTTGAGAAGTACTACTGGAGTAGAGCTTTGACAATTTATTAAGTTCAGGAGAGAATTTTAGTCATCATAGTACTCTTAGCTGCAAAACATGTCCAGGGAGATCTTAGGATTTAGACTTGATTTCTAGCTGGCAAGGAAATATGTCATGTAAGAACTGGCTGTGTGATATAGATTCAAGTTATGAAACTGAACATTTTAGTTAAGAGATAAAATATCATGGTTGTAGACATGGTAGGGAGGGGAAGCCCTAGAGCCTACAGGTGTATTTAATTTAGCTGAGAAAAATTTAAAACAATTTTGATTTGAAAATTTTTACACAGGGCACTCAAATCTCACCTCCTATTTGTCTTACAGCAGGGCTGCTTTGCTTTCACTCGTTTATGTTACCTACCCAATATCTAAAGGCATTTGCTTTGAAATCCCTGGATAGCCTTTAAAAATTCTCTCTGTCACAGTTTATGGGTCCTGTCAATATCTGAAATAGTTTCTATGCCTAACAATCCTCTTTACTATTTCAGATTGGTATAATATTCAATGTGCATTAAGTCCTTAGGGGATTTTATGGGAAAGGTCAGCTGTAAGTGCCGATTACTGCTCATTATTATTAAGACTCCTTTGTTCCATACAATCCCTTCATACAGTTTGGGAACACTTCTCAAGGGATGAGTTTATCTCTGTGTACTTTTGCAATAAAAGCGGTATTCATTTGCAGTCTTTGCCTTCTTTCAATTCCTCCCTAGTCAAAGAAAGCCTCTTTCTCTGGTTAATGCTTTTAAATTATTACTTTAAAATCTATCTCTTGTGATGTGTAGTAGATTTATCTTTACCTGTTACCTCTGAACTTACCGTGACTCTCCCCCAGACACTTAAACCCTCCTACGGGTTTTATATTTTTTCCTAAATTTGACTCTTACTACAGGGCATCAGTTCATTATCTAAAAGATAAAAATTAATACAAAAGTACTTTTAAAAATTGTATAATCATGACCATCTTTTTAAATCACCCTTAAAATCATTATACCCTGGAATAAAGTACTTTTTTTCCTTACTGGGAATCACATTTGTCATCATTTAATGTATATGGTTTTCTTTTTCTTTTAACAGGATACTTTGTGCAGGGAACTCTGTGATGATATAATTATGAAAAATCAGTAAAAACTGGCTGGGTTTTCCCTCTTTTGCTTAGTATGCAGATATCTGTAAAGAGTGTTGCTCAAACCTAAACAATGAGAAAAAAATGTAGTTGACCAGTCAAAGAATTAATGGGCAGGGCAACCAAGCTGGCTGAATTCCAAAGTGGGATAAGCTTCTCCAAAAAGAGACTGAATATGCAGACTGGCTCACTTGTGACAGACCATGGGAGGAAGGAGTGGTTGTTTCCATACAAGTGGATTAGAAGAAATCAGCTACAATTTTCACCAACTATCAGACATATGTGTTAATGTGTCTGCCTGGAAGAGCTGAGGGCTCCAGACATAGTTGGTTTCTTGTTTTACTCACTAGCAGGCTTCCCCACCCCTGAACCCACCATGAACTTCCACTGGCTGCTCATGAGAAAGAATGTGGCAGAGCAGGAATTCAAAGAGGGAACCTCTGGATAGAACAGATCTAGAGGTAATTAGTAGATGCTGGGGAAAAATATGAAACTCTATTCCTATGACTGGTCCTTTCTCTCAGCAAACAACTTGGAGCCACTGAGGTAGGGGGAGCAAAATCCATAGTCTCTAAGGAACCAAAAATGACCCATTGTGGCTGAGGCTATAGTAAAAAAAAATATCTCTCTACACTTGGGAGAGAAGCAGAAAACCATCCTGTCCCAAGGATCCTATTCTAGTACCAGAGGAGGTCTTCTAACATGTAGGAAAGGGCAGGAAAGTTTTCCCTAAGATCAACCACAGAAACAAGGCAGAGTTTGACTGCCATGGGAAGGGGAAGCAGAAACACGGAGAAAGCCGAAACCCAAGGCTCAGATGTACAAAGCCAAACTAAGACAGAAGCTGAACAGGACAACAGAAGCTCATTGCCATCCTCAAAATGAGCTTAGCACTGAGGGACTACAGCCATCCATACTGGGTGAGGGGCCACAGCATTGAGAAAAAAACCCATGCAGGTATGCAGGAATAGGGCACAAACCCTCAGAATGTCCTCTGTCATCACAGCCCTCACCCTAAGCATAAGGAATGGTAGCCCACCACTAGAGAAATTTGAAGCCTATCATGCACTAAAAAACAAAACCCAAGTCCAACACAACTCCTAAATAATATTTTCCTATTTCAACTATTTTATACTTGATGTTTTACATTGAAATAAAATTATAAAAAATACAAAAAAGGAGAAAAAAAACCAAACTATCATCACGAGATAATGCAATCCATGAATAGAACCAGTCTTAGTGATGACCAGAGGTTAAAACCATTCAACTGGGACTCTAAAATAACTGATTAATATGTTGAAAGCTCAAGTGAAAAAAGTGGACATCAGGCTTAAGCAGATGAAGATTTTAGCAGAGAGATGGGAACTTTTGGCAAGAAACAAGTGGAAATGCTAGACATAGAAAACATTATATCAGAGCATTATTCTGGCAGTCTCACTACATGGCTTAATAAAGAATCATCAGACCGGATGGATGAAGATGGATCAATATAACTTACCCTTAATGAAGCAAAAGGGTAGGAAAAAAAAAATACAGAATAGAGCACCAGTAGGACAATATCAAGTGGTCTAACATATGTGTAATGGGAGTCACAGAAGGAGATGAGAAAGACAAAAGGACAGAAGAAATATCTGAAGAGACAAAAGCTAAGAATTCTCAAAAAATTATGAAATATATTCAACAACAGATCCAAAAATTTAGAGAGCCCCAAGGTGAATGAATACCCAAATTAAAAGTAAAACAAAGTAAAATTACAACATTACACTAAGATATATCACACATAATAGTCAAAGTGTTTCAGACAAAGAAAAAATCTTGAAGGCAGCCAAGAAAAATAAAAGGCATATTATACAAAAAGAACAAAGATAATAATTAAAGCAGACTTATTGTCAAAAATCATGCAAAGCAAAAGACAATGGAACAACAACTTTAAATTGCTGAAAGAAAGCGTCCTGTCAACCCAGAATCCTATATTCAGTGAAAATATCTTTCAAAAAATGAAAGCAAAAATGAATGCTTCAGAAACACAAAATCTGAGAAATATATCACTGTGAGGAGACTTGCATTAAAAGAAATGTAAAAGGATGTTCTTCAGACAGAGAGTACAATACCAGACAGAAATTTAGATCAACACAAAGAAATGAAGACTCTTAGATATGAAAAAACAAAAGTAAATAAAAAGACATTTTTAAAATTTTTACTTGCCACAAAAATAATTAACTCTCTAAAACAATTATGTTAATATTATATTGTACAATTTATAAAATATGTAAAAGTAAAACTTGACAACAATAACAAAAGGATCAAAGAATTGGTATGGACGGATATTGTTATGAGATTATTATACTGCATGTCGAATAGTATAATAATACCCAAATAGACAGTGATAAGTAAAGATTAATATCAAAAATTGTAGAACAACCACAATAAAAGTTAAAACAGTAAAACCAGTTTAGGTTATCTGAAGTGAACAGATAAATTCAAGTTGAGAACAGTTAACAAGAAGCTTGGATTAAGAGATATTGCCAGGAACATAGCAATTGGAATTTTAGCCCATAAGACCTAGGGCTTAATAAGCTGAAGGTAAGCCAGAGTTAATAACTAAGGTTTGGAGATTATATAGAGCCACTTTAGGATGTTAAGTTGATGTTGAGAGACCTCAGCCATCAACAAGGCAGCAGAGTTGCTCTCAGGCCACGTACAGGGAGATGAGCAATGACCACTATCAGAAAACTTGGTATTCAATATAATAGACCCACTGCCAGAGCTAGAAACTATTACCCCCATTTTATTCATTTTTGGATGCCCCAGCAAAATACATAGAACATATAGTAGTGAGGAAGGTAAACAAAACATCGCATTCATGGAGCTTATACCTAAAGAAGGGAATATGGATAATAAATATGTAAACACATGTAGAAATATTGTAATTTGAGATAAGGATAAGAACCATAAAGTCAAAGAAATGTGAATATGAGAGAAAGAGTTCCTGGCTGTGGGGCAACATGAGCCGGCATACTCAATCAGAGAAGGCCTCTCTGAGATGCGATATTTGGGCTGACTTGAACGATAAGAGGAGCTAGTCCTACACTGAAGGCAGAAGTAATGGCAAATGAAAATTCCAAATTCCTAAAGTGAGGATATCCACAGTGGTTGGAGCACAGAGGACTGACATGTGGCTAGAGCGACAAGCAGAGGCCAGATTCTATAGGGCCTTTTAAACCATGCTACCTGTTCAAATATCGTTTTAATTGAGATGGGAAGCTATTAGGGTTTAAGTAGAAACATAACACATAATTAATATTTTTAAAGAATAAAGCCAGCAGCCAGAATTATGCTATATAAAGACCTCTAAACCAGGTGCAAGATTGGAGTAAAAATTTTGGTAATACTGGACTTACATATGGAGTCTAATTAATAGTAACAGTGATTTACACTCTCACAACTCCCTCTATTATTGCTGTTATCATTTATTCAATGTTTACTATGTTCTAGGAATTTTGCAAAGTGTTTTTCCAAGCATTGATTCTAAACTTCACACCAACTCTGATAGGAAACTTAGCCTTAGAAAAGTTAGATTAATTGTTACATGGTCATACTTTGTGTTAGTTTCTTACTACTGGTATAAAAAATGACTATAATCAGTGAATGAAAGCAACACATGTTATCATCTTATGCCTCTTGGAGGTCAGAAGTCTAAAATGTATTCACAGGGCTGTATTCCTTCTGGAGGCTCTAGGGGATCGCCTGTTTCCTTGCCTATTCCAGCTTCTAGAACCTTCTAGAACCACATTCCTTGGCTTGTGACCTCCTCCATATTCACTGTAAATCACTCTAAGTTTTAACCTTTGCTTCTACCCTTACATCAAACTAGAACACTAGCCTAGGGAGCAGGTTGGATAAATACATCATACTGAGGAAGGGTTTGAAGCTGGAGTTGGAGGTGATCAAATGGAAGGAGAGAAAGAATTGGGGATGATTAATTTGGAAGAAAGAAGTCTTATAATGATGCTGCCACATGGAGGAGTGCCTAGACCTGGTACATGCAACTTAAACAAAGAAGTCATACAAACAAAACAGATCTGAGGTGGCGCTCATTGTTGGAAAAAATACAGAAGGCTCTAGACTAGACTAGATTTTTTTTTTAGTGTAGTTTTAAGAACTTGGATTCTGGAGCCAGAATGCCTCTATTTGAATCCTGGCTCCACAGGATTTACCAGCCTTTTGTCCTTGGTCAAGACATTTAACTTCCCTGTGCTGAGGTCCCTTCACTGTCAATGAGGATAAAAGTAGTACCTTACCTCAAAGTTTGTTATAAGCATTCAATGAACTAACAGATATAAACTGTTTAAAATAATTTCTGGCATTAATAAGCACTCTATAAATGTTATTTATAGGAAGCTGAACTAAAATAGTGGGTACTAGTTATGAGGAAAGATATGGACATGTGTCTTAGATGACCTCCATTACTAGAATGATTCAAACCAAAGGATACTTGAGAGAAGATTCCTTCATTGAGTAGAAAGTTAAGAGTAAGGTAATCGGTTTAAATAAATTTGAGAGAGGCTATAAATTATTTCCTTGACATAGGAATTCATAATGTGTATTAGCATGTTAAAGCTCTGAGAAGTCCTACAAAGAAGGCCACACAATTTATTTTTAAACCTAACTGTGTGTATGCATGTGTGCATATGTGAGCGTGTGCATGTGTGTGCGTATGTGGGTGTGAGAGAAAGAGAGAAATGCTTGTTAACACCTAGTGAAACCTTCTTCAGTGTACAGTTTGTGAAACGTGAAATTAATAGATTAGATTATCTCTAAAGTACCTTCCCTTTCAAAGCTATTATGATTCTAGGTTTACGTAACATGATTCCAAATGTGTTAAAATAACCTGCTCTACAACGATGTGAACACTCAGGGTACAACTCTGTTTCACTGTGGATTAATCAAATGCTGCAATTCTTCAAATACTTATGCCTATGTCATTTTAAGTTTTCCAGGAACAACATTCCTAAATAGCAACTTCCTTTGACAAGGATACTTTCAGAATCTGAGCAGATGCCTTTCTATAACCAGTCTCAACAAAAATCACCTTTTCATTCAGGATCAGCCATAAAGAAATAATGACACATTCATAGCAAATGACCAGAGCATAAGATTCTGACCGAGTATGCTATACACTGCTTCAAAAACTTAAGACATATATTACAAAAGACACATGAAAATATGTTGCAAACCATAACTGTTAACCATTCATCTCTGCAAGAATAAAATAGTATAATTATTTTAAAAAATCATATCTTGAACATGAGTCAGGTTTTTGTTACACACCGAACAAAGTTATTTATTTCTAGTATTTGTAGTTCATAGCATAAGCCCTGGGAAATAGTAGGCATGCTCCAGTTCTCTTAACAACTCTGCAAGGGGGAGATGTTATAATCCTCAGAGAGCTCCACTCCCCATTTGTTCACTATGCTCTAGCCATCTTGATCTTTTTGCAAAGCGCAAGCATATCAAGCTTACACCTTCCTCAAGATCTTAGCACTTGCTATATCCTCTGCTTGGAAGTCATTACCGGGATCTTTGCTTTAGTTCTTCTCACTCAGATCTCAGTTCACAGTAGTCTTCGCAGAGAACCTTTGATTGCTCTTATCTAAAAGCACTAACACTCCTATTTAGCGATTAGCTATTCTTTACACTTATCACTATTTGGGACTATATATAATTTCTTCGTATTTACAAATTATATGGACCCTAATATCATATACATTAATACTTTACTAGGCTGAAACCTTGTCTGGAAAGTTTTACTGCTATAATCTCTGTTTCTAGAATCATGTTTGGCCTAGAGTTGATTCTGAGTAAGTATTATATTCTTTTAATTAATGGTAGTAACATTCATCAGGTTTTGGGCAGATGGGAGGGTCTGGGGTGGGTGGGTATATTCACACCTAGTGGATATAGTGCACACCATCTGGGGGATGGACATGCTTGAAGCTCTGACTGGGGCAAAGGCAATATATGTAACCTAAACATTTGTACCCCCATAATACGCTGGAAAAAAAAAAGATGCCAAATTACTTTCTATGCAGGATAAACCTCTCCAAATACTTCAAGAGAGTATGGCAGAAATAAAAATTGTCCTTTAGATGAAAATGAGCCTATAAATAAAATGAATCCACTGTATAACCCCCCCCAAAAAAGAAGAAAAAAACAAAAAGAAATTTTTTCCATAGAAAGTTTATTTTGTGGCCGGGTGCGGTTGCTCATGCCTGTAATTCTAGCACTCTGGGAGGCCGAGGCCAGAGGATCGCTCAAGGTCAGGAGTTCGAAAGTTTATTTTAATTTCAGTATATCTCAGATTTACTAATACAGAAAATAACTACTTTTTAAAATTCTTCTCATACTAATTAATTAATTAATTATGTACTTTTTACATAATGCCCAGAAAAAGCTTACTCCGAGACTATTAGTTAGGATTTGGCTGTATCCACATGGTCAGTGGCAAAATGGCTCTAAGAAATTTTGCCACTGTAATTTACAAGTGAACCGAGTAGCAAAGCACCCTACCGGCCAGTTTCTACCATTATTAGTTAGAATAAGCTAATCAATTTGACCCACAGTTTATGGTCAAAATTATCCTCATATCTTTTATTAGCTCCATATGTAGGAAAAGCCTAAAATTCTTCCCCACTGATTAGGGGACGACTGAACATGTTCGTTTATTCCCAGTGACAAGAGCTTTGACTGTGTTCCCAATAATGAAAATCAGCCACTGGGCGGAACTATATGGGCCTTTAGGCCTCGTCTAATACAACCTCTTCCTTTTGTGGCTGTGGAAACTAGACATCAGAGGAGTTACGCAACATGGTGAGGGCCACACAGCGGCAGGAGACAGGGATGAGAGTGCTCAGATTCAGCTGCCTGACTCTCCAGTTCGATGCCCTCCCCACTAGTTCACACCACCCTCTACTGCGTTTCTAAACTTCTTCACGCCATGTCCAGCTTCTTTACTTCCTCACTTATATCCCTCCTTTATCTTTTTAGAAGACAATATCCTTGTAAGCAACTGAAATATTATTGTATTCTAAATTTACATTCACTTTTAAATTCACCTTGTAATCCATATCTAACTATGTTCAGTTCTAGCCTTGATCGATGCTTAAATCACTGATGATCTTAAATGATTCCCTTACCAATCCATGGGACTCTTAATGATATCTTTTTGGCTTAAAATTCAAACCAACTCATATTGCATTTATTTGTGTGAGTCTATTTTTCAAGGTCAGCATAGGCTTCGGCCCTCGTAATTTAAACCTTCTCATAGAAAGTACGTACATGGCCTAGCCATAACCTTGGAAAGCATATGCTTAAGTGCTGACAGGGGGATTTTGACTAACAGGTGCAGCTGAAATAAATGCCTCTGTGAACTACATCTGACTACATCCTAGCAGGGTACTTCCCGAATCTTAACAGCTTAATTTTCCATTTCCATAATCATCATGCTGCTAGTGTCACAGGAAATTAGTATGTGCTTATCTTTCTATTTGTCCTTCATGATTATTTTATTAGCATTATAACAATTTAATGATTAAATTAGCAGAGCAAGATCACAACTAAACAGTGTTCATAGAGAAACTTTTAGTAATTTTGTGAACCAAAATTAGACATTTTTATAAAACTAACAAGAATGTTTATTGCTTTTTTCCTCATACGAAATCATTTGGTTAAGAGGGATGCCTTACAGGTGTGATGATGTCTGAAGATGTTATAATCAAGATTGATTTAGACTGGCGTACCGAGACTGAAGACGTATAAAAGCTATCACAAGACTGGCATCAATATATCACAACCTCTGAACCACCAAAGTATTAATGACTGCAGTGTGAACAAGTGCATAATTTTTTTATTGACATAACTCCTTTGGAGAAACATGAATTTTGAATCATAATATGTTCTATAACTGGAAAGGCTAACTTGGTAATCAAAAATCATAATTATAGAAAAATATCTAATAATTAGAAAAGTTCAACTAATATATAGAAGTTAGCTATTTCTATTCTACCATCAGCATTAATCAGTAATTCTGCTTTGATAAAGAAATCTCAGACTCTAAAGCCAGACCAACTTGGATTCAAATTTCAGTTTCACCATTTTATTAGCTGTCTGACCTAGAACAACTCACTTAATATGTGTCAGTCTCAGTTATTTAACAAATTACATGTGAATAATATTTTATACTTCTTCAAATTGTTGTAAAGAAAAAAAGTTGTAAAAAAAAATCTTTGATATTAACAATTCCTAATAAGTGATCAGCAGTCACTTTTGGTGGTTCAGAGATTATGAAAAATTGACACCAGTCTTATGATAGCTTTTATAGTATTAATAAAATATTAATTTTATTAATTAATTAACTCAGGTTATGTTAGAATTACCATGATAGTATACACAAATTATTTAAAAATCTTTCTTTAGAGAAGAGTCATTTCCAAATATAATTTGGGGTCATCTTTGTGTACAACATACATGATGATTACAGTGCAGATGTGCAGAAATGTCCTATGAATAGATATTTGAGATTAAATTCTGAGTGACGTAACTTACCACCAGCTACTAAATTCAGTAAAAGGCTTTCTTGTTCCTTTTCTTTATTCCCTCAGAAAAATATAATGATGAATGACCACAAGAATATTCATAGCAAATTTATTCACAAAATCCCAAACTGGAAACAACTTAAGTAACTACCAACAGGAGAACGGATAAACAAATTTTGATATATTTATACACTAGAATAGTACACAGCAATAGAAATGAATGAATTACTGATATATAGAAACAACATGGATAAATTTCAGAAAACATCATAAGTGAACAAAACAGTGCTTATAATTCTCTTCATATAAAGTTTAAAAATAGTAAAAGTAATATAAGGTAATAGAAGTTAGAACAGTATTACTTCTGCAGGGCAGAGATGGTAGGTACTAACTGGAAAGAAACATGAAGGAACCTTCTAGGGTAATTAAAATGTTCTATATCTTGATCTGGAAAGCATGTTTTTATATGTATATACATATGTAAAATTCATCAAACTGTACATTTAAGATTTGTGCACTTAATAGTATATAAATTAGACCTTTAAAAATACATACAAAAGTATAATTACTGAGACTCGACAAGTAGATTTACTATACATATGTTTTTACTTCTTAAATTTATACTAACTAGGACTTCCACTTCTGAATGAGATGGAATAACAAGGACTGGATTTACCCTCCTACTTGAAACAACTAAAAATCTAAACAAAATATGGACATCATTTAGTATAGGACAGTGATGCCTAAAATATTAGAAACAAAGAAGCGAGTCCTACAATTGTGCAGATTACTGCCTGGAGAGTTTTTAGGCCACCGCACAGGGAAGGACAACCCAAGTAGAGGTTGGTGGGTTCATGAGTTGAGTAGATAAAGTTGCAAGTCTAGGGAGACCAAGACAGCCGTAGTTTGAAAAACATAGTACCAAAGAGATGAGCGCTCCACACAACAGGATTCCGAAAATCTGCAGAGGGTCTTCCTTGTGTCTTCGGCTGAGTAGTGATCAGTGTTCTTGTGAAAAAAATTGAGGCTAGGCTAGGCTAAGAATTGACTGAAAGTTTTCAAAGGAACAATAATCACATTAAATGTAAATAGTCTAAAAATAGCAATTAAAAGTCAGAAATTCTCAGATTGTTTTAAAAACAAAGCAAGACCCAACTCTGCCTACTAGAAACCCATTTTAAATATAAGACACAGATGGGTTAAAAGTAAAAGGATGGGAAAAGATACACCATGCTAACACTAATCAAAAGAAAGCTGGAATGACTATGTTAACAAAAGACAAACGAGATTTCAGAGCAAAGAATAAGGATCACCTCATAATGAAAAACGTCCCAATTCATCTTTTTATAATGTAAGACATAAAAATCTTAATGTTTATGTATGTAATAAGATAGCTTCAAAAGACATGAAGCAACAACTTACTTCTTAGAAACTATGGACTCCAGAAAACATGAGAAATATATCTCCAAAATGCTAAAGAAAAAAACAAAAGTCAACTGAGAATACAATATCTATGGAAGCTATATTCTAAAAAGAATGTAAAAAAAATATTATTGAGGGATTAACAGAAAATAAGAGAATTTCTTGCCAGCAGAAATAAGTTCTTTGTCTGAAGGAAAAAGATAACTAGACATCAACTTGAAACTATAAGAAGTAAAGAAGAACACCATAAATTATAAATAAGTGATAAAAAATAAGGTAATATATTCTTTCCTTTTTTTAACTGCTGTGATGGTTAATTTTAGGTGTTAACTTGACTGGATGAAGGAATACCTAGAAATCTGGTAAAGTGTTATTTTTGGATGTGTCTACAAGGGTGTTTCCAGAGGAGATTAGCACGTGAGTCTGAGTGGACTAAGCGGGGAAGATCTGCCCTCAGTGTGGGCAAGCATCATCCAATCTGCTGGGGCCCAGAGAGAGCAAAAGCAGAGAAAAGGTGACTATGTCAATGTCTCTGCTGAAGTTGAAATACCCTCTTCCTCTCCTGGCCTTGGACAACAACTCCAGGGTCCCCGGCGTTTGGACTCCAGGACTTACAACAGAAGCCCCTTGGGTACTCAGGCCTTGGGCCTCAGACTGAGAGTTACACCATTAGCCTCCCTGGTCTGAGGCCTCAGGACTTGGACTGAACAGTGCTACCAGTATCCGGGGTCTATAGTTTTATGTACCCCACTAATATAATTACTTTAAGATATATATTTTTAATGCTAAGTACAAAACACTACATTAATGAATTCATAATATATACATATATATGGAATATATACTCCAATCAAAAGTCAGAGATTGACAGACTCAATAAAAAAGCAAGAATTAACTATATGCTATCTGCAAGAGACACAAATACAGTCAAAAGTAATAAAACATAAAATGCTGGGAAAAGATATGTCATGTAAAAGCAAGATTTAAAAAGCTAGAGTTTCTTATGTAGAGACTTATAAGGCTATCTTAACAACAGGAAAACAGACATCTAGACTACATAATACTAGAGACAAGTAGGGTAATGTTATAATAATAAAAGAGTCAATACATCAGGAAGATATAACAATTATACATATATGTGTACTTCACAATGGAGTTTCAAAATATGTGAAGCAAAAACTCACAGAAAAAAAGGAAATTGTACAAAAATACACAATTGTAGTTGGAATTTTTAACATACCAGTTTCAATAATTGATGCAACTAGAGAAATAAAATCAGTAAAGGTAGAGACTGTCTGAGAAACACTAACAACTACTTTAATCTTGGCATTTATAGAACACTACACTTAGCAACTGCAGACTGTCAGCAAGGAAGTAAGAACGAGAAGACGTCCATTGAGGGGGCAACAAAGAGAGTGTGCCGTATTTCCTTCATCAGGTCTCCCTTAGATTTTTCCTTCACCTCTCAAAGGCCCCGCTTGCCAGTATTATGATGTCTACATTTAGGACAATTAAAGATAAAAGAAAGAAGAAAATGATTGCTCTCTTCTTAAGCCAAAAAGGGAGTATTAATCTACCTCTGTCCAATCTCTTCCTGTTTATGTTAGGGTCCTCTCTTCTACCTCTACTAGTTTGCTTGGTAGTTTGGTGACATTGGCTTGCCCTTTGACCACAACTTCTTGTGCTGTTTTCCTCAATGCTCTTCCACACAGTGGTTAGTGCTGCCATCTCTGAAGTCAGACCCCAGGTTCAAATCATGGCCTGACCACTTAAGAATTGTGTGACTTTGGACAAGTAAACTCTTTGTTCTAGTTTTTTTCTCACATATAAAATAAGTATGATGTCTACATTATAGAGTTATGAAGATTAAATGATGTATGAAGCATTCTGAATAATAAGTATTCAATAAACCTTAGCTTTAGTATTATTATTGTTGTTATTATTATTCCAAATTGAGGTATGAACATTCTTGGGAATCTTATGAGATCAAAGGAAAAGCAATGGTTAATACAACTCACATCATTTTTGGAGCCAGTTAGTGGGCTAGTTGGCTAACAAACAGCCTTTATTCCTATGGTTCTTTCAAATTTTCAAACACGTTTTTGCGTACATTTTCTATTAAATGTCATTTCAAAAACCCCTATGATTCTTTTTTAAGCTTCTGGTAAATAGTTTCTAAAATACCAGAGGGTAACGTTTTATCCAGTGGCTGACAATATTCTTAGCTAAGGAGTGTATTTTATGACCTCTTTATGGTGTTCTCTGAAAATTAACAAGGTGGCTACATTAAAATGTTTATTAGTCTGTTTATGCTTTGGCACTCCTTTTAGACTTTCATTTAATTTCCAAGAGGGATAATGATTGGAAGAAAGGTTTCCCATAAACAGAAAATGTGAGTGTCAAAGAAAACTGATATATATCTTAATAGAATGCAGATGTCCTGAGTGCTGTGAAAATGCTCCCTCTGACATGACTATAAAATGTTACAGTCCAGAGATTTATTGGATTACAAATTTTTGGAGTTGAATTATACAGATGAGATTATTTTGACTAATTTCTCATTTTAAAGGTGTGGAAAACAACTGAGACAAGTTTGAGAGAGATTCAGTAACTTACTCAAAGTCAGATCTCCAAACAAGACTATGGGCCTCTGACTCAGTGCAATTTTCTTTCCTCTATGCCAGTTTCCCCTCTTGTTGCTTTCCTTTCCCTGAATGATAGTTTCTAAATTTGAAGCTAAATTTACTTTTCCATAGCTCAAATAGACTTTCATTCATAAATATTTCCATTAATCATTAAAATAGTTGAGACTTAAATATTACTGTTTAAATTCTTTTGCATTTACCTAACAAGTCTTCCTTCCTGTTAGATGTCAAAACTCCAAGTCACTTATAAGATTTATAATAGACTGTGACCAAATTTATTAATGCATAACTAAGGCATCAGTAAGTAACCCATGGAGTATCTGGGACTTCTGCCGACAATGACCTCCATAAGGAAAACCAAAAATTTATTTCTCAAAGAGTGGGAGTTTAACTGCTCAGATTTTAACAGGGAGAGCACCCAGGATGGGTCATTTGCATCATTTAATCTATTTGACTTGATGAATGTATTTTACATATGGACAATATTGATTTGAGTCACTCAGTTTAGAAAACTTTTGCTAGAGATTTTTGAAAACCATACTTCTTTTTTATTTCAATATATTTAAGGGCACAAGTTGAATTCTGTTACATTTATATATTGTATATTGGTGAAGTCTGGGCTTTTAGTGTACCCATCACCCAAAGAGTATATACATTGTATCCAATAGGTAATTTTCATCCCTGACTTCTCTGATCCTCCCCCCTTTTAAGTCTCCAGTGTCCATTATACCACTCTGTGTGTCCTTGTGTAGCCATAGCTCAGCTCCCACTTAAAAGTGAGAATACGTGGCATTTATTTTTCTGTTCCTGAGTTACTTCACTTAGCATAATGGCCTCCAGTTACATTCTTTCTTATGGCTGAATAGTATTCCATGGGGTGTGTGTGTGTACAATGGATACAATGGCTGGATACTTTCTACACAGTCCTCGTGTTTGTGTGTGTGTGTGTGTGTGTGTGTATAGATAGATGTATGTATCTCACATTTTCTTTATCTGCTCATCAGTTGATGGGCACTTAGGTTGATTCTTCCATATCTTTGCAATTGTGTTGTGATAAACATATGAGTGCAGGTGTCTTTTTGATATAATGATTTCTTTTCCTTTGGTAGATACCAAGTAGCAGTATTATAGGATTGAATGGTAGATCTTTTAGTTCTTTGAGAAATCTCCATACTGATTTCCATAGTGGTTGTACTAATTTACATTCCCACCAACAGTGTATAAGTGTTCCCTTTTCATGATATCCACACCAACATCTATTGGTTTTTGACTTCTTAATAATGGCCACTCTGATTGGAGTAAGATGGTATCTCATTGTGGTTTTAACTTGCATTTTCCTGATGCTTAGGGATGTTGAGCATTTTTATATGCTTGTTTGCCATTTATATATCTTTTTTTGAAAAATGCCTGTTTGTGTCATTTGTTTACTTTTTAATTTTTTTCTTGCTGAGTTGTTTGAGTTCCTTGTAGATTCTAGATACTGGTCCTTTTTCAGATACATAGTTTGAGAATATTTTCTCCTATAGCTTATCTATTTATTCTTTTGATTATTTATTTTGCTGTGCAGAGCTTTTTAATTTAATTACATCCCACTTGTCTATTTTTTTGGTCACATTTGCTTTTGGGGTCTTAGTCATAAATTCTTTCCCTAGGTTAATGTCCAGGAGTTTTTCCTAGGTTTTCTTCTAGAAAATTTTACAGTTTTAGGCCTTATATTTAAGTCTTCAATCCATCTTGAGTTAATTTTTGTATATGGTAAGAGATAGGGATCTAGTTTCATTCTTCTGCATATGACTCTCCAATTTTCCCAGCACCATTTTATGAATAGTGTGTCCTTTCTCCAGTATATGTTTTTGTTTGCTTTGTCAAATATCAGTTGGTTGTAGGTGTATGTTTTTATTTCTGGGTTTTCTGTTTTGTTTCATTAATCTATGTGTCTACTTTTATACCAATATCATGCTGTTTTGAGAAAACCACATTTCTTA
This sequence comes from Lepilemur ruficaudatus, assembly GCA_963574885.1. NCBI lineage: Eukaryota > Metazoa > Chordata > Mammalia > Primates > Lepilemuridae > Lepilemur > Lepilemur ruficaudatus. Next base: position 31,054 of record CAUYRT010083738.1, on the reverse strand, counting down.
ACAGTGTCAAAGTATGTGTGGAATTATCCCCATGCAGAAAACAAATCTGAAAAATCTAATTAAGTAACAAGGGGAAAAATTGAACAAACCAATATCAGACTCAATGTCTTTACCTACAAATTATTCACATATGGAGCATATTGTGGTACTTTAAATCCTAAAATTAAGGTCCAATACTATGTGCTGCTTTGACACCGGGTGAAATCAGGAGGACCTCAAATGGCCTAAGGGCAAGTTACTCTCTTCACTCTGTTCCCATGGGTGAGTTTCCCTAACTAAACAACCACCCTTATCAAACAGACCAGGTACAGTTCCTGCTTATCCCTGAGTAGTAGGTTTCAGTTCCCTGCCAGTATGCAGAATCATTCCAACAAGCCAATCTTATTGTCCCTTGGGAACCAAGGGTACCCCACCACTATCATTATGAATGCTGTCCACCACAGCTCTTGGTTTTCGCTCTGTTCCCAAGGGCAATCCCCTGTGACCCTCCATAGTATGCAGTGTCTTCCTCTCCTAGGCTGTGGGTACACTGACTAATTGATTTCATCTGTTGATCTCATCTGTCTAGTGTTGGGTCTCCTATGTTCAGCCATCCCAATACCTCTAAGGGAGGAATCCTTCCACCTACAAGGTGAAGAGGAGACAATTAAAACACACACGTAAGTATTAGCTGAAAGCAGAGACACCATTGGGCTGGTCTTCCACACTGTCTACATTACATATTCATACATCCTTGGCCCATGCACCCCCTTTAAGGTATATAATCACTAAAATTACAAAACAAACCTTTTATACTTTTCACCCTTTTTCCTATGGGTAGCCAGCTGTTTTCCATTTCCGGCAACAGAACGTACCAAGAAAGTGAATGAAATGCTGAATGAGATTACAAGTGCAAGTGACAGCTGTTAAACATTCTACTGGATGTGCTTCATTATCATATAAAAAAAGATAGACTATCATTTTTAATTTAATGTAAGAAAAATAACAAATGGTTTCACATTGATTTTAATACTATAATTATACCAGAATTAAAAAAATAATTTTTACAAAACACTTACAGGAGATTTATAGATCATGATGGTAGAATTAAAACAGATTTATATCCTTTGCCTCCTGAGGAATCATTGAAATGTTAGTTAGTAAAGAAATAAACATAGTACGAACTAACAACAGCAAAAAGATTGAGAAATGGAACTAAGACAACAGAAGTCATTTTAATGAATTTCTAAAGAAATGATTGCATACTGACCACTGAGGCAAAGCAGAAGTTATAGTCTGGAAAATATGCCAAGGACTCTGTAAAGAGAGAGGCAGCGACCCAGAGAAGGTGGATTCAGAATCTACAAGTCAGAGAGTGTGCAGAAGTGAAAAAGAGGGCAAAAAACAGGAGGGGACATTTATGAGTCTGAAAACAAAATAATATTGACCCCATACCCACTCTCCCAATCTAGTGGGAGAACTCTAACTCTAATAACAACTAGCCCACAGCCAAGAGAATTATATTCCTGATATTGTTGTATTTCTATCTTTTAAAATTGATCATTTCTGGGATGAGGCAAGCTCCTTCAATTTAAAAACTCAAACGTTTTTCATCTCAAAGAATTTTTACTATCATCTGGAGTATTATATCTTCCAGTGTATATTGATCATTTGAAGTTGCTTAACATCTTGAAATATAATCCCTAAATATTAGTAACTTTCCACAATGTCACTTCCGGTCTCTAAGTTAGAAGCCAAAATACTCAGGTGGAGGAATTGATCTTCCTGTAGGCATGTTGGTAGAGATGCCACACTCCTGGGGTATAGTGAGGTAGAGAAGCTTTTGCCTCCAATCCTAAGTAGTGGTGCCAGTATCATTTGTGCTGTAGAAGCCCCTTTGTACTTGGGACCATTATTCCTGGCTGTCTAGCTTCAGAATCTGATCCTCAATCCTGAGTGGCAAAGGACCCAAGCAGAGAGGGCAGTTGTGTTTTTGCTAGAGAAGCCCCTAAGTTTTCCTTGGGCATTGTGTTTCCTTGAGTATTGCTAGCTCTCCAGTGGGACTGTAGAGATGCTGCCAAACATATTTAAGTAGATTCGTTTACTTCTTCAACTAGCCACAGTGCATTCTGTTGTTTGCAGGAAGAACTTTGACCAACATATGTCTCCATCTGTTGCATTTTTCCTTATGGAACTCTTCTTATTAGCTTATATAGACTTCTATATCTTTTCATGTCTTTTATCAATATAGTCACAATTTTATTTCTTTGTACTTTTTACTGTGTTTTATTTTTTATCAAATATTCCAGAAAATTAACTTGGTCGTCATTTTCCTTTTTTGATTCCTCTGTTGCTATTTGAAATTCTAAAATCATGTATTGTTTTTCTTCAGAAGTCCTTAATGGGCTCTAATCATAGTAAATTGAAAGTACATAGTACGCATAAATTAAAATGTGTCATCCTGTTTCTTGCATTAGTTCTGTGTCTCAAAAAGGCATTTGTCCTTTGTTCAGTTTGCTTTTCCTGCTACAAACAATATAATTGCTTCTATGCAATGTAATTGCTCTTTGCCTGGTCGTGACAGTGGATGGGGGATCCTTCAGCATCAGGAACCATCCATGTCTGTTATACTCTTCCTAGAGATGGTAGATGATTGAATGGGAATTTTTCTCCAATTAGCTATTAGCAAAAGCACTGGCAAGCTAAGCCATCACTACTGAAGTAGACTATGGAGGGGAAGACATACTCCTTTCAGATACATGTGTCAAGGAGTCCTAATACCATCGTTACAGTTGAGTGCTGAAGTCTCCTTAGGGACAGACAGTCTCTGGCAAAATTTACATACAACAAAAACATAAGGACAACCCTCTCAACTGGGTGGAATGTTTGAAGGTGATCAGGCTCTCACATACTGTCATCTTTTTAATCTAAAACATTAGATCTGAGATATATACGGTGAGAATTTAAGCTAAAGTAATTTTCTTTTCCTGTATTAAATTATACTGGGACCAGGCACGTTCTCTTATCTTTGGAAAATTCAGAACATACCACTTTTCAGTTGCATCAGTGTATTTTTTCAGTAACGTAGAAATTCTTTTACGTGTTATACAAAGTCTTCTGAACTACAAAGTCAAGTGGTCATAGATGTCATTTTACTTTGTCAGACATTATTTAATTGCTTGATCAAAATGCTGAGTAGGTTTTTATCATTACCCAGAAGAAAAAGAATAAAAAGTGGTTATCTACTGTAAAATATGATTTAAAACATTTCACTTATCAAAAACTGATTTTATTAACTTATAAATTTTTAAAGAATATTAACCTTACTCATGGTTGATCCTAGGACTGATAAAAAGGTGATCTTTCTTGATCAATTTTGTTAAATTTTTATTTTCTTTATATTACTACATTTTATGTTTTATTTCTGGTGTGCTAAGAGACCTAGATATGAAATATACAGTTATACATTTAGATGTCTCACATCAAAATGATGTCTATCCAACTATTGTTAGATAATTATAAAGTGGTTATTAAATGGCTCTAGAAAAAAGAGAAACTAGCCTATGAAATTTTTTCTTTTAAAGATTCAAACAACTTATAAATAGCACATGAGTCAAAGAAGAATTTCAAGAGAAATTTTAAAATATTTGGAACTAAGTGGAAATTAAAATATAATTCGTCAAAACTTGTGGAATGCAGTGAAAACAAGGTTTAGGGGAAAAGGTACAGCATTAAATGCATATATTGGAAAAGAAGAAAGATCTGAGATCAACCACATAGACTTCTGCCTTGGGAAATTAAAGAAAGAAGAGAAATTTAAGCCTAAAAAGCAGAAGAAAATAAATAAAAAGTGTTAGAATAGAAATTAATAAAATAGGAAAACAATAGTGAAAAATCAATAAAAACAGAAGCTCACTCTTTGAAAGGATGAATAAACTTGATAAACATGTGTTCAGTCTAAGCAAGAATAAAAGATGCAAGTTCCTAATATAAAAAATGAAGTAAACATTGTCATTACTAATCCCATGAATTTTAAAAGAATAATGAAGAAACATAAACAATTGTATGACTACAAATTTGGTAATTAAAATGAAAAAGACTAATTCCTTGAAAGACACATATTACCAAAACTTACACAAAGAAAAACAGATAATCTGTATAGCTTATATATTAAAGAAATTTAATCAATAATAAATAAATTTCAAAAAATAAATAATAGGCCTAGATGATTTTATTAGTAAATTCTACTAAATATTTAAGGAAAAATAATTTCATTTCTTCACATCCCTTCCACAAAATAGAAGCAAAGGAAACACTACCTAACTCATTTTTTGAAGCCAGCATTACCTTAATATCAAAGCCAGGTAAAGATATTACAAGAAAAGAAAACTACAGACCAATATCTCTCATATGCATAGATAAAAAAAATTCTCAAGAAAATACTAGCAAATGAACCCAAAACAGTATGTAAAAAAAAAATAAAAATTATATACCATGACCAAGAAGGATTTATTCTAGGTTTGCAAGGCTGATTCAGCACTTGAAAATTAACTAATGTAATCCATCACATCAACAGGCTAAAGAAAAAAAAATCATTTGATTATATGAATTAATGGAGAAAAAGCATTTGATAAAATCCAACACCCATTCTTGATAAAAACTCTTGAGCAAGCTAGAAATAGAAAGGAATTCCCTCAACTTGATAAAGAACATCTACAAAAACCTATACCTAACATCCTATTTAATGATGAGAAATGGGTGCTTTCCCCAAAGATTGGGAACAAGGAAAAGATATCTCTCCCTTGTCAGCACTTCCATTCAACATAATACTGGAAGTTTTGGCTAGTGAAATAAGGCAAGAAAAGGAAATAAAAGGCATATGATTGGGAAGGAAGAAAGTAGACCTGTTTGCAGATGACATGATTGTCTATATAAAAAATTCTATACAATTGGCCTTAAATAAAAAACAAAACCTCCTGAAACTAATAAGTGATTATAGCAAAGTTGCACAAATGCAAGTTTAATAAGAAAATCAACTGCTTCTCTACGTACCATCAATGTATAATTAGAATTTCAAATTAAAAACACAATACCATTTACAATTTCTAAAATAAAGGATTTACATAAAGAAAACTATAAAACTCTAATGAAAAAAATCAAAGATGATCTAAATAAATAGAAAGATATTACATGTTCATTAATTGGAAGACTTAAAATTGTTAAGACATCAATTTTTCTGAATTTGATCTGTAGATTCAATGAAATTCTAATTAAAGTCATATGAAGCTATTTTGTGGATATTAAAAAACTGATTCTAAAATTCATATGGAAGGCAAAATCTCAGAAAAATCAATATAATACTTACAAAGAACAAAGTTGGAGAACTGACACCACCTGACTTATAAATCTACAGTAACCAAGACAGTGTGGTGTGCATGAAAGAATAGGCACATAAATCACTGAAACAGAATAAAGACTTTAGAAATAGAATCAAACAAATACAGTCAACTGAACTTTGACAACGGAACAGAGGCAATTCAATGGAGAAAAGATAGTTTCTTCAAAAAAACAGTCCTGAAACAAGTGGATATCTATATACAAGGAAATGAAACTAGACATAGACCTTTCACAAAAACTAATGCAAAATGGATCATAGATTTAAATATAAAACATAATATCATAAAACTTCTAGAAGATAACATGGCTTGATAGCTCATTTCTATCAAAAACCTAGGCTTTGGTTTCGCGATGAGTTTTTAGACATAACAACAAAGGTATTCATGAAAGAAAAAATTGATAAATTAGAATATATTAAAAGTAAAAATGTCTGCTCTGTGAAAGACACTGTTAAAAGAATCAAATGACAAGCCATACTGAGATAAAATATTTACAAAATATGTATCTAATAAAGAACCTGAATCGAAAATATACAAAAATACTTTTGAAACTCAACAGTGAGAAAAGAAAAAACACAGTTAAGAATCTGGCAAAAGATATGAACTGATACCTCAACAAAGAATATATACAGGTGAGAAAAAGCGTATGAATCATTTGTCATTAGGGAATTGCAAATTAAAACAACAATGATGTACACAGCTATTACTATGGCTAAAATCCAAGTCCTGACAATACCAAATACCAGGGAGGATACAGAACAACAGAAACTCTTATTCATTGCTGGCAGGAATGACAAATTCTATAGCCATTGGAGGACAATTTGGTAATCTATTACATAGCTGAACACAGGCTTACCAAATGATCCAGCAATCAGTCTTCTAGGTATTTACTCATTTGAAAACCTATGTTCACACAAAAATCTGCATGTGAATATTTATAGCAGCTTTATTCATAATTGTCAAAAACAGGAAGCACCCAAGATGTCTTTCAATAGGTAGGTGGATGAATAAACATTTATACAATGGAATATTATTCATCAATAAAAAGAAATGAGCTATCAAGCCATGAAAAAACACAGAGAAGCCTTGAATGCATATTGCTACATCTGAAAAAGATACATTCAGTATGATTTCAATTATCTTAAGGTCTAAAAAGGGTAAAAGTCAAATGATGGTGAAAAGACCAACAGTTGCTAAGGGTTTAGGGGAGTTGGGAGAGTTAAATAGGTGAAGCATAGTGGATCTTTGGAGTGATGAAATTATTCTGCATGATATTGTAATTGTGGGTACATGACACCATACATTTATGAAAACCCATAAATGTCACAACACAAAGAGAAAAATTTAATGTAAGCAATGTTTTAAAAAATCATTTAAAATTTTGGGGCCTCTCAGTATGGAATGTAGAACGTGGTAAAACAATCTGACTATATGATAAGCATATAAAATATCTCACAGATTTAGAGGAAACAGTACTGAATTAAGTAACTGTGGAAATGAGCACAGTTTGCAAAACCAAAGGCAAAAGAACCTGTACACAAGCACTGTACTTTAGTTGAGAAAGTTGTTTCCCATGGGAGTACATACAGGTTAAGAATTCTTCTGTTTATTTTTTTAGAGACAAGGTCTCATTATGTTGCCCATGCTGGCCTCTAACTCCTGGGCTCAAGCAATCTACTGCCTCAGCCTCCTGAGTAGCTGGTATTATAGGCACATGCCACCACATTCAGCATGCAGGTCAAGATTCTGACACCACTAAATACAAACAATAGAACTGAACAATTAAGTAAATGGGTGGGTGATGATGGGAGCCAGGTTCCTCACTGCTGGAGTGGGAGGTTATAGATAAGCAAGGGAGTCTAGAATGATCCATATAGATTATATGAGCTGAAGATATCAATATGAACACATGTTTAGCTTAATATAAACAGATGGTTTCACATAAAAATATTTACAGATATCTGTATATACATGCTTTGTATACATGTATATATTTCCTTGCTCTGTCAATTGAGAGGGCCTAGAAGCAAAGACATTTCAGTAGCAATAAGCATATCCAGCACCAGATTTTGGCTTCTAACACCATTCTTCACCAAAATTAACCAAGGTTCCTTGGGAAAATGGCTTCTTCTAGGATCGGGGCACCTTGTAGTACCAGAAAGCAAGAAAGTACCAAAACAAACAAACAAAAACCATTATGATAGTGTACTGTCAAAGGGACACAGGAGTCAACCGAAAGAGCTCTTAGTGGTCAAAGCTGAAACAATATGGACAATAAAATAAATAAAGTAGGACTGATTATAACCCAAAGTAAAAAATAAATATCCATTAGTCCATGCTAATACAAATAAATAAATGGAGGAGAACAGATAAATCTCCTATGCAGAAGAATTCCAATAAATTATATACATACTCCACTCTCAAGCAGATGGAGCGTAACTACCCAGTCCTTAATGTGGGTTGTACATAGTGACTTTTTTCCATCTAATATAAAAAGATTGCAAAAAAGTAACTTCATATTGGAAAATCCTGACAACCCCACCTCAGCCAGGTGATTGACATCAGCATTAACAGTGTTAAGTCATGTTGACAATATATTCCCTAGATATGCTATAAATCATTTTTGCAGTCTTCCTCTCAAAAATCAAGAACCTCAGTCTAAGTCTGAGAAAAACATCCTGCAGTGCCCAATTAAAGGACATTCTTCAAAGTACCTGACTAGTACTCCTCAAAACTGTCAAGGTCATTAAACACAAGGAAAGTCTGAGAAACTGTCATCTCTAATAGGAACCCAAGGAAAGGGAACAACTAAATGTAATGTGGGGTCTTGTATGAAACCTGTAACAGAAAAATGGCATTAATTGAAAACTAAGGAAAACTGAATAAAGTATAGACCTTAACTAATAATACATATTAATATCAGTTTGCTAATTGTAATAGATGTACTATAGTTATGTAAATGTTAATAATAGTGGAAACTGAGGCAGGAAACATATGGGAACTCTGTACTATCATCACAGATTTTCTGTAAATCTAAAGCCATTTTACTCCTCAACAGATTGATAATAAGCAATGAGATTGAAGCAGTAATAAAAAATTTTGCAACAATAAAAAAGCCCTGGACCAGATGGATCCACAACTGAATTTTACCAGACCTACAAAGAAGAGTTGGTACCCATTCTGCAGGAATCATTCCATAACATCAAAAAGTAGGGAATCCTCCTCAGGGATGCAAGGATGGTTCAACATATATAAATCAATAAATGTGATTTGCCACATAAAAAGAAGAAAAAACAAAGATCATATGATCATCTCAATAAATGCAGAAGAAGTATTTGACAAAATTAGTACACTTTCATGGAAAAAAACACTCAAAGAACTTGGCATGGAAAGAAATATTGCAAAATTATGAAAGCCATATATGACAAAGGAACAGAAGACATTCTATTAAAAAGATATCTGCACTAGAGTGTTTGCAGCAGCACAATTCACAATTGCAAAGATGTGGAAACAACCCAAGTGCCCATCAATACATGAGTGGATTAATAAAATGTGGTATATGTATACCATAGAGTTCTACTCAGCTGCAAAAATCAATGGTGATCTAGCACCTCTTGTATTATCCTGGATAGAGCTGGAGCCCGTTCTGCTAAGTGAAGTATCCCAAGAATGGAAAACCAAGCACCGCATGTACTCACCGTCAAATTGGTATTAACTGATCAACATGTAAGTGCACATATCGTAACAACAGTCATCGGGTGTCAGGCAGATGGGAGGGGGAGGAGGAAATGGATATATACACACCTAACAGGTGTGGTAGACCCTGTCTGGGGGATGGACACGCCTGAAGCTCTGACTTGGGTGGGGCAAAGGCAATATATGTAACCTAAACATTTGTACCCCCATAGTATGCTGAAATAAAAAAAAATTAAAAAATATTTCAAGTATTAAAATTTGGCTATATTCCACCAATTCTAAACAAATATTTTTAATATTTATTCATCTGAAAAATTTGTACCCTTCAAACTAGTTTTCAATGGGACTCATTCATGTTTCAAAACATAATATTTTGGTATGGTATAATACTTGCTGAAAATGTTCATATTTGAATAAAATTTTGTGTCATGCCTTATTAGACAACATTATGTTGTTATTAATATTAGACTACTATGTACTTAAATTTTGAAGTTCAATTTTTATATTCTTTAAAAAAAATTACAGGAATAATCTGGTAGTTTAAGACTCAAGGGCACAAGTGATAGATTAAGAGTTAAATTAATGACCAATTTCTAAATTCAATGAAATAAACTGATATAAGCTAATTATCTGATTAATTCAGGCCAAAATATTTTATCATTTCTCAAGAACAAAATTGCAATCTGAAGCATCCAGTTACCACAACACTTCCTTTAATTTGTCAATTTTTTCTATCAGTCAATCCTTCCTTCTTCTTTTCAAGGGTTTTTTGAGTGTGTGACAGGCAATACATCAGGTTCAGGACAACAGAAAGAGTTAACGACGGTCCTCGTGCTGGAAAAGGTCAGTCTCACAGGCTAATGGGGGAAAAATTGTATCTCTTTAATAAGGGCAAAAAGACTTCGAACATTAATTTTCCAAGTAAGTAACCAAACTCAAATATATCTTTGGGTGTAGAGCTGCTAGCTTAACTATTTACACTGATATTTTAAGTGGCTTCATTTTATACTGCACTTTATTATAGACAATATTGAAATTTAAGAGCATGGACCCTCGAGGCAGACTCTGGGGGTTTGAATGCCAGGTCTAATACTTATGAACTGTGTGACTTTGATCACATCACTTAATCTCCCTGGCTCTCAGTTTCCTCATCTGCAAAATGTGGATTATAGGAGCACCTATCTCACAGGTTGCAAGGTTTGACTGCTTAGAACCATACCTAATAGAGTGTAAGTTATAGAAGTATTAACTATTACCAATTGAAATAAAATATCAATCTAAATGAATCAAGATGATTGTAATTAAAATCCAATACATAATAACTGTATATATTATACATATGTATAGATGTATACATAGACAGCTGATAGACGAGGCCCTGTCATGATACCAGTAAAATGAAAGTTACAGCTTAATTGAGGAATACGCTGCTTATGTCGAGATGGAAGCATAAACAAGACTTCCTCCTTTGTCTTTTCACCAAAAAGTTAATCTTTACCTTTTTACAATGGATATGGGTCGAAGTGAAGTCGTGTTGACTTACATTGGCATATCTTAGTAATCAATGTTGTACCTTTCAACCCTGAGGATACAGAAAGGGAATGAGTTTAATCAAATAGAATAATTCCTAGCCGTACACATGTCTGTTTTTAAAAACTTAACTCCATTGGATTAATCTCTAGTACTACAAAAGTAGAATCTATTTATAGGTCTTATACAAAAAAGTTTTACAGCTCTGGGTCTAATTTAGGACATGTGAAATTCTTGTTTCTTAATGTTTCTCAAAAAATGTTTCTTAAAAAAAAACTTCAGCAAAATGCAGCATTCATCCTTATTGAAATTAAATAATAAATATACCATGATTTGAGTTGGATACTGTTTTATTTTAATGGAATTTATCTTTTTCTTTGAGTGGGACAAAATAAACAGGCTAGTTCCTGGGGGAAAGAAAGGGAAGAAGAAGAAATAAAATTAGAAAAATACATATGTCAGCAAAAAGAAACCCAAAATGCAGCTTTTCATTTTTGCTAAAAGATCATCCCCCTTGTTTCTTACAGCACCTATAGAATTTTGTAAGACAATGAGAAAAGATTGTCAAGTCTTTATAATGTATTTGTTCCTATAAAATTTAAGTTTCATCTATAATAAAGGATAATGGTTATTAACTAAATTGCTAAATTCCATGTAACTCTCACCAGTCTATAGGTGGCTCTTCATTATTGTTGCAAATAGATTACTATTCATAACTATTAATATATGGCATTAACCCTGAAAATCATTCCCCACAAAAACTAAGAGTGCTATTGTGCTCATGCCAACTTCATCTCTTCATCTCTTGGATTAATTTTCAATTAATTGTGTCTCTGTGGTGATTAGAGATAAGATTATTTTCACTAACATTGGCCTTACCTAGATACTGTTTAATGTAGGTACTGATTAAAATAAATGCTCAAGGAGGTACGGTGTGGTGAGGAAACAATTGACGGCAAGAGAAAAATTACCAAGTACCTGTGTGTCAACCAGTGTTCAATTGCAGATGACAGAAAACACTAGGACTATTGTAAACCAAAGGGATTTAACACAGAAAATGAGCTGCTTACAAAATTGCTAGATAGTCTAGAGACACTTGCCCTGGACTGGGCCTCTAGGAACAATTTCCAAGTCATCCCTGTAAGACTGGCTCACCAAGAGAACTGCTACCTGGGCTTCAGTCAGGAAACTGGGGAATTGAAGACAACAGCTCAGCTCAGCTCCAGGGATCAGGATGCTGCTGCCAGACTGCTGGCTCCTGCATCAGGCCCTGCACCAGGCCCTGCACCAAGAAAATCACGACCCTCACGAGGCCCTCCCTTTCCCCTCTTCACCTGCTCTGCATTCAAGCCTCTCAAAGAGGCATCTGATTGATTGAACTTAAATTACATCTGGAGCGTCTACTCCAAAGGAAGGCTGAGAAATGTATTTTTAAGCTTTCTAGTCTCTGCCATACAGAAAACATTAAGGACGATGGAATAAATGTTGAGTCAGTTGATCTGCCTTCTCTATCATGTGTGACATTAGATGATTGTAGGCAGAATAATGAGGGGTTATTATCAACAAGCCTCCTACTGGCAGCATAGTTTTCCTCTAGAGCAGGGGTCCCCCAATGTATGGTGAGTTGTATGATTATTTCATTATATGTTAGAATCTAATAATAATAGAGATAAAGTGCACAATAAATATAATGTGCTTGAATCATCCCTGCCCCCAGTCCACAGAAAAATTGTCTTCTGTGAAATTGGTCCCTGGTGCCAAAAAGTTTGGGGACCTTTGCTTTTAGAGTCTAACAAAGATCTATTCACATAGACCTGAGGCCAACATATCATCCAGATACTCAAATGAACCAAAAGTATAGCACCCCTCAAATTGTTACTGCCTTATAGATCATTTGTTCTTTTAAAACATCTTCCTACTCTAGGGTCTGTATCCAAAATTGCTTTTCAAAAATTTTCCTAAATTTTATATAATCTCTTTTTGGAGTTCTTGAAATATGCATGCATTCACTTATACATGCACACACACAAAGACACCGATAGACTCTACTCAGATTTAATCAATCTGAGAAAGGCTCCTTCTGATGCATACATACATACATATGTACATATCTATTAATTATCAAGATGTCTTGAGGAGCTTTGCCTAAGTGCACAACTTTAGTATTTGTCCTTCTCAATTAAAACATTTTCCCCTGGAATGGAATATTAGCCATTAATTCCTACCATAAACTTCTTAGTCACCAACATAGTTTTATTTTCTATACACAAGAATAAATTATGAAATTTCTAGTCTATTAAATGATAAACTAAAGTTTATTTTAGTAGATCTTACTATACTTTGTACCAAGTAGTATCTTGTGACAGTGAGTTGAAAAAAGAAAATTCTATAAAAATATACAAACAAAAATTGGTAGAGGAAAACCTATAGAACTTGTTGCTGAGATGAAGTGGGAAAAGTGATTGTTGCAGTCAGAGGAATTATTGTTGAATGAGGCAGAATAATCTCTTAAACAGCAACACCACCACCAAAAAAGCCCTTAGGGAACTCCATCAGTCCTGTGCCACTCCACTCCTGTCACAGCTGTGTGTAAAGACCAATGAAATGCAAGAAACTGCCAAAGGTCTTAAGATATTTCAAAGTGCCTCTCAATTACAGACGGTACCACCAATGAAAACGTACAAGTTTGAAATAAAATCTTATTTTTTATTAGGAATAAAATTATTCTGTTTTCCCCATTCTTTAAATTCTTTCTAAATAATACATCTGTAATAGAAACTGTTATACCAAAAAAAAAAAAATTCTTTAAAGTGACTGGATATAACAAAAAAGATCTGAGCACAATATAAAAAACTAAAACAATCTTCTCTTCCCAGTCTATACAGTTTCCCAGATAAATTTTCAAAATGAAGTATTCATCATTCAGAAAGAGTGGCAAGAAACAGTGGTTTAAGAGGACCCTAAATTTAACCTTCTTACAATTGAATTGCCACTATACCAAGAAAGGAATGTTCCACATTGAATTTACTAGTGCACATCAATTTATTCATGAAACATCTATTCTTCTGTAAAATATAGTTCGTTTTATCTTCACTTTTGTACACCATCCTTAAGAGGAGTTCTTCATAAATGCTTCCAGGAAAAAAAAAGAAGGAAAGAAAAATTTTCACCATCAGGTTTTCACTAAAATTTGAAATTTACACTAAATTTTTGTGAGCCCAAATTAACAAAGAATATGAAAATAGATCTTTTATCAAAAAAGATACTTTCTAAATACTTTTTAAAGTATGTTCTATATTATTTTCCCTTACACTTGAACTTTAACAGAACTATTTTATAAGACGACTAAATTAAAGCAGTATTTTTTTCTCTGTTTTCCCCCTAACTAGTGATGATGGAACTATATTTAGCATGTATGTTTCCTTTCCATAGCAGGCATCCAAATAACACAACAGTCACAGGTTAGTAAAAATATTACCTCATAGTTTATTTTTCTATCAGACATTTCTATGACTTATTGTGCTTATAGACCGTAACTCTATCTTGTTTTCTCTCCTATTTTAATTACCAACTGAAAACAGTAACTTTAAAAGTAAACAGCTGAAGTTTACCAAATAACAAAATTCTTTTGATTATGCACAGGGCAAAGAAACCATAGCATTTATTAAGCGCCTACTGTATATCTGGCAAGATGACTGAAGCACTCACATTTACTCTTTTAATCTTCTCAACAGCTCCCTGGAGTAGGTATCAATAACCACTTTTATAGACAAGAATAAAAAGAAGCTAAATAATTTAAATATTGTATGAAAAGTTACATTACTGATGAGTGATAAAATTGTTATTCCAGCCCAATTCTGTTATTTTTCAAAGCCGTGGTCTTTCCATAACTGTACATATTTGCTACTATAGGATTTATTGTTGCAAAAATTGAACAGAGCAAGTCCTCTTTTTCACTCATGCAGCAAGCCCAGAATATAAGTGCCTTGAGCACAAAGCTGCCCTGCAGAATGTCTCCGAAGAGCTCTTCATACAGACCATACTGTTATCTCATTTATTCTATGTTCCAAGATATGCAATGACACTGCGGCTTTCATCTAAGAAGGTGGTCCATCTTAGTGCAATAAGATCTTCCTCTATAACAGTAGAAATATTTTTAGAAGCCACCTGTTTTTCACAAGATTCCCATGCTATAATTAAGTTTGGTCACTAATATGTAGTGCAAAAAGGCACACCAAAAATCAAGCATGCAAGCTTGCAAGCTCCCAAAGTTCTCCCAAATTAATTCCACATCCACACTTTCAGTGCTACCACCATTTTGATGAAATGTTTTCATAAATGTTAAACATGCACCATGGGAAATTCTGCTTAAGCTAGTTAGGAAGGGCAAAATTGCCTTGGAAAAAGAATCTTGAAAGAGGACTGTCCCTGAGTTTTATTCACATTTGTCCTCAGTGGCCTTTGTAAAGCAACCAAAAGTAAGGAGGGTGATGCCGAAGGACCCCATGGATTAATGGGGCTCTGAGCTATTTCTTTGTTTCTCCTGGGGAGAATCATTCAGTTGATTCCAAATAATTAACGATTTAGACTCATTTTGGGGTTTCACCTTAGTCTGGATAATCCTTTTGAATATCACAGAGGAAAGGGAACAATTAATAGCTATCCCCAAAGGTGTTCTTAATTATGCTCAAAGACTTACTCTGCTGCGATTTTTTTAAACTGGACATTATGCTACAGTGAAATGGTCACCAGCTAAAAGTACCACAAGCAACCCAGGATCATCTTTTCTGTCCCCATAGAATCACATGATGTCACACCTTACTATGGCACGTGTTATAATCTGGGCCAGACAGGTACCTGTAGCCTGTCAGTTCTGGTGCAAGAGTCAGAGATAATACTTAGCGCTCATTGATGTTAACCCTATAATCCTATATTTCCCAATAAGGACATTATAAGAGTATTTTATAGAAATAGTCATATTTCTCTTATTAAAAGTACTCTAGTTGAAGTGAAGAAAGGCTCAGTGGAAGAAAATTAAGTGAGTTGTTACATGAGAGGATTCATCAGCACTTCAGATTTAATTGGGAGAAGTATGACAATGGCTTCTAATATTAGAACCATCATAGCATAAAGTATATTCCAAAGTTGATACAACTTTTCCTTACAAAATAACTACTGATTCTCTTGACAGGACTGGTTTATCCAGGTAAATTCTCTCTTTTGAAGGGCAAGGGTATGTTATCTAAAAGCCTATGAAACTTGAGGACTCTAACAGATGTAACTCTAAAGTGATCACACACAGTGTCAGATGTGATAATCTTTTATTTTTCCTCCCAATCCTCCATCTCATGTTGGGTTATCCCTAACCTAAATCAGTAGTCTTAGAGTTCAGGAAGCTGATGTTCTGAAAGAAGAAAACAGTTCAATTTTTTTGTCAGCTGTTAGTACATGAATATAGGAATACTTGGATATTGAGGGAAAGAAATAACCCATTTTTCAAAGATTTCTAATAGATGTTATCGAAGTCAGTTTAAAATTAACAAAGCATGTGAATATTAAACATCTTTTTACAGTAAAGGCAAAAAAGCAGTTCTTGTCAGAATTTTTTTAAATCATAGTAAGGCAAATAATTAAAGGATTACACTGTAACTAGATAATACTCCATGTTTAATATTCAAGACAATAAAGTAAAGTTAATTATTCTTTAATTTTAAGTGTCAGGCTCCTCCAAGAGCTAATAAGAGCTAGCTAGCCATGTTGAATTTACACAAACTTCTCAAAGAAATTTTCATAAAAATATTGAAAGAAATATAAAGTCATAACAGTAGTAGAAGCCAAAGTTACCTATAAAAATTTTGCCAAACTCCAGTATGAAATTCCCTTTATAAATTCCATAGATGAGCTGATTTAAAAATGACCAATGTCCAGAGCTGGCTGTGTGATAGTAACATGTGGCTGATGAGCACTGGAGATGTGGCTATTTCAAATGGCAATTTTCTGTTAAGTGTAAAATAAACATCAGATTTCAAAGTCTTTAAACAGAAATAAGAATTTAAAATATCTCATAAAATCTTTATATTGATTATGTGTTTAAATATTTTTATATATTGGGTTAAATACAACATATTATTAAAAGTAATTTCACTTGTTTTCATTTGCACTTTTTAAATTTCCTACTAGAAAATTTTAAATTACATCATGTGATAGTACATTCTAAGAGATACTGCTGGTCTAGACCTTTGCACCAACAACATGGCTAGAGAGAAATTACATAAGAGAAAGTTTCCACTCACTTCCAAGGATCCCCAATATCAGAGAAATGGGGCCATAACCACTTACCCTCTTCTTACATAAGGTATATTTTTTGAAAGAATCAGATTTGGTTCCTCCTTCCGTGCCTCCACTATCTATCAATAACATCCTTCCTATATCCATTACTGAAACCACATCTCCTAGAAATGTAACTTGTCCAGGAGCAACAAGCACAGGCTACACTGAAGTACAACCTGGAATATCTTTGGTGACAGGTAATGGAAAAGAGAAGAAAGCCCTGAGAACACTCAGGGTTCATAAGGGACTGAAATTTTCTTCTAATATAGTATTCAAGAATAAAGTCACCTATTGATATTGAAAAGAATAGGTAATCAGAGGGAAAGAACCCATAAATAAAAGAATTTATAAAATAGAAACTTCACTAGGAACTGTGTAGATTAACTTGTGTTCCAGGGTGTACAAAGAAAGAAAGTCTGACAGCACAGCAATATACAGTAAAGGAGATCAAAGCAAATGAACATACCCTGACAAATGACATATGAGCCTTGGCTATCTCTTTTCCAATTCAAGAAGTCTATGGAAAGATTTCATAGCATAAAAGGAGGAAATTAATCTAAGATTTTTGGAAGAGCATGTTTATTAATGTAAAAGAAAATGTGACTATATCTAGTTTCATAAACTCTACTATACAGCCTTAAAAAAGAATGAAATCCTACCTATAATGCCAGGACATAATGCTATGTGAAATATGTCACAGAAGGACAAATACCACATAATTCTACTCATATGAAATATCTGATGTAATCAAAGCATAAAAGTATAGAGTAGAATGGTGCTTGCCAGTGGCTGGAGGGAAAGAGAAATGGGGAGTTGATATTTGCTAT
Source organism: Lepilemur ruficaudatus (assembly GCA_963574885.1). Classification (NCBI taxonomy): domain Eukaryota; kingdom Metazoa; phylum Chordata; class Mammalia; order Primates; family Lepilemuridae; genus Lepilemur; species Lepilemur ruficaudatus. The sequence continues at coordinate 13,296 of CAUYRT010083738.1, read as the reverse complement.
GGTTTGTGCCCACCTGAACTCATGTTGAAACTTGGTCGCCCATGTGGAGGTGTTGGGAGGCGGTGCCTTTAAGAGGTGATTAGATGGTCAAGATAGATTAATTTCTTTCTCAAGAGACTGGGTTAGTTCTCTTGGAAATGGATCAATTACCATGAAAGCAGGTTGTTATAAAGTGAGGTTGCCACTCATGTTTTGCCCTTTTGCACATGCTTGGTTCCCCTTTCGTTTCTCTGCTGTACTTTGATGCAGCACCAGGCCCTCAGCAGAAGCTGACCAGGTGCAGCCTCCCAGTCTTGAACTTCCAGTTGCTGTTAATAGAATTGTGAACTAAACAAGTCTCTTTTCATTATAAATTACCCTGTCTCAGGTATTCTTTTATTACAGCAACTCAAAACAGACACTATTCAATAAGTATAGAGTTATAGTTATGCAAGATGAATAAGTTCTAGAACTCTTCTGTACAGCATCGTGTCTATAATTAATAATACTGTCCTGGACACTTAAAAATTTGTTAAGAGAGTTGATCCCATGTTAAATGTTCTTCTACAATAAAAAAGAAACACAAATAGGAAAAGGGTAAAACAATAACAATAGTAATGAAATAAGTCCCTCCATCCCACAAAGGCACATGAAGAACCTTACAAAATCTCATTGACACTACACGCCTTAAAGAATCACTAAAACACACACACACACACACACACAAAACCTAACAATATCATGACCTGCAAAGGATGCAGAACAAATGAAACTGATACACTGCTGATGGGGATATAAAACAGTACAGCTACTTTGGAAAACTGCTAGTGTCTTACAAAGCTAAACATGTTTTACCATTCAATCCAGCAATCCTGCTTCTAGTTATTTAAAAAAGAAATGAAAACATATGTTCACACAAAAACATATGTCCACATTATATATATGAATATATAATGCACCCTTACTCATAATCACCACGAACTAGAAAAAAAAACAAAATGTCTATTACTTGGTAATGGAAAACTAAACTGCGAATATTCGATGGCATAGTCACGCCACAATTAAAAAGCAAACCACTGATGCATGCAACAATGTAGATGCATCTCAAATGCATCATGCTAAGTGAAAGAAAGTAGATGCAAAGGCTACATTCTATATGCTTTCATTTATATGACCTTCTGGGAAAGGCAAAGCTAACTGAAGAGATCAGTGATTGCCAGAGGCTGAGGGTGGGGTGGGGAGAGGGTTGAGTCGAAGCGAGTGTGAGGAAAGTTTTGAGGGTGATAGAAATGTCCTATGTCTTGATTATGGCGGTGGAGATATACGTTGTCAGAATTCATCAAAGAGTACACCTTTAAAAAGGTGAATTTTATTGTATACGAATATGTATATGTAAATGAATTCTACCTCAACAAACCTAACTTTAAAAGATTAATCAAAGGCCTTGTAGTAAAGAATGAATAAATGTGAAAGCAAACACGATATTTAGTTTATAACTTAAAATTAGAATATATTAATTCTTTCAAAATTATCATATAAAGGAAAGCAATTCCAATCAGAATTCCAAAGGGATGGCTCTAGAATTGGGTAAAATAATCTTAAACGTTACATGGAAGAATTAATGCTTAAGAATAGCCAAGAAAATAGTAATAAAATGTAAGTTAGAGGGACTTGTCATGCCCAGTATCAAAATACACCACTGTAATCAAATTAATATGGCATTAGCATAGAAATAGATGACAGAGTACAATAGAGCATATGGAAGTGGCTTCCCATATGTAAGTTCATTACTATATGATAGTGACATTAAAAAAGAATGAAAAGCTTATTTATCAAACTCTACACACAAACCATTTATCTACCCAGGAGAAAACAATATTAAATCCTCATCTCATATCATAAACAATAATAAATTATAGCAGGATGGAAGGTTTAAATCTTTATTCCTCAAAGAACTAAAAGTAGTCCTACCATTTAATCCAGGAATCCCACTTCTAGGTATTTACCTAATGGAAAAGAAGTCATTCCATCAAAAAGAAACCTGCACTCGAATGTTTATTGCAGTACAATTCACAATTGCAAAGATGTGGAACCAACCCAAGTGAGTGGATTAACTGGCATATATATATATATATATATACATATATATATATATACACACACATACCATGGAATACTATTCAGCCATAAAAAGGATGAATTAATGCCTTTTGCAACAATTCAGATAAAACTGGAGATCATTATCCTAAGTGAAGTACCTAAAGAATGGAACAACAAACACCACATGTACTTGTTATTAAATTGGAACTAGCTTACGAGCACACATGTGCACAGAGGGAAGTAAAACTCAGTGAAAATCAAGCAGCAGGGAGGGGGAGGGAGGGGGAAGGAGGGGGTGGACGAAAACCTACCTAACAGGTACAATCAGCACTACCGAGGTTATGGGCACACTTATAGCCCTGACTCAAGCATTACAAAACCAATCCATGTAACCAAAAACATTTGTACCCCTGTAGTATTTTGAAATATACATATAGATGTATGTAAGCAACAAGATTTAAATCTTTAAAAAACTAAGATCATAAAGAAAATTTTTAAAAAACATGTTTAAGAATATGGAAGCTTTCTTAACCAAGACAGAAAAAACCTGAAGCTAAAAACAAGAAAGGAAGCATATTTAAGAATAATCTATATAGGAAATTAGTCCTATATATAATCTATGTAGGAATGATCTGTATAGGAAATAATATCCAAAATCTATTAATGTATATTATGTGCAATGAGATAATATAACATAAAAAATTCCTTTAAAATTGACAAGAGAAAGAACACCTCAAAATAATAAGCAAAGAATGGCAAAGGAATGTGAAAAATAAGCATAAGCTTACTATAAGTTTATAAAATATAAAATAATGTAGCAATGAAATATCACTACATTCATTAGAATGGCAAGAATTAAAGAAGAATGACATATACTACTGTCATGCTAGGGAATGTTGCAATCATGCATTGCCAGTGGAAATGGAAGCTATTGCAACCTTTTTGGAAAGCAATAAGACAGTATCTGTTTGTTTTCTTAGCAATCCTGCTCCTGAGAATATATTCCATAACAAAAAAAAATCACCAGTGTAAGAGTATTTCTTGTACTTTTGTTCATAATATTAAAAAACTGGAAACAAAATTAATATTCATCAAGAAAGAAGAATGACAGAATAATGTTCCTCATGGAGTAATACACAATTGAAAAGGAATGAGTTGTTTCTATGTTAGTTGATGTGGTGACGTATCCACAAGGTGCTATTAAATGATGAAAAAAAAGATGCAGAAAAGTGTTTAATTTCATTGGTAGATAAAAAGACAGATGGATAGACAGATAAAATCCTTATCTGTGGTTATATAAGCTTAGAGAAAAACATAAAAAGATGAAGACAAGGTTGTTAGGCATTCAAAGTTGGAAGGAGGTGGGAAAGTAGGGCAGATGACAGAGAAAAAGGAAGGGGTAGACCACTCAAAAAGAGAAACAAAAAAGGGCTATACTAATTTTAAAAATGGATACATAATGGATTATCTCTTTCATGCATAATTATACACATAAACATGTATGATTCTATGAATATGAAAATTAATTAAGAGATTTGAAAAAATAAAATTAGGTATGTCTACTGATATATGGGAATGTCAAGGAGATATTTTTATGTGAATAAAGCAAGTTCTTGTGTGTATGGGTATTTATGTTTACTTGTATTTGAATAAACAAAGAGAAAGTTATAAAATGATAATACCAGCCTATTAACAGAAGCCTATTAATCTTGGCACTGGGTGCACAGAATAAGTAGGGTGTACCTTTGGTCTGTAATGGTTAACTTTTCCTCTATACATCTTTGTAGTATTTAATTGTAATAAGAAGTGTGTATTACTGTTGTGATTTAAACATCAAATAAAACGGAAGAAAATAAAATTACTATTTAAGGTCAGTGCCTTCGAAGTAGGTGGAGAAGTAAGACAAATTCAAATAAATAGTTTATTGTGAATCCCTGGGGAAAAGTTTCATTTATAGACATACATTTAAATCCAAAGCAAACATATTAAGAATTTCCTTTGGTATAACCTGTGGGCTAGCACTTCTGAAAGTGTGGATTTCAAACACCTCCTTAAGAATTATCAAGGGAACTTATTAAAAGTAATATTCCCTAACCCATCCCCGATTTTCTGAGTTAGAGTCCTAGGGATGAGATTCAGGAATCTACATTTTTCTCTTCTCTCTCCTGGATGATTCTTATGCAACAAGTATACTGAGAGACAGAGCTTTAGACCATTGTTTCCAAGAGTTGACAGATCATAGCAATTACCCGTTTAAAAAAATATGATCCTGCAAGTTTGGAAAATACAGCCTCAGGCAGTTTCAACAGAGCATCTTATAAAACAATTGACATAGCCAAGAAACAGGACCACTGCTTTACTGCAACATGGTTATAATTTTACAGCAATATTAATAGTGTTTATGCAACAGAAAAGGGAAAGTGAGATCACAGGTTGTTTTGGTGAGATATTTATGCTAATATTTTCTCACACTTACAGTCTCTTTCTCTCTCCATATAAGCCACCTTATTATAACTATTATTTTCCTCCTACCACATAGCTCATATTCCAGCCCATCATTTTTGGATTTTTGTAGTAATAATTCAGAGACCATCAAATGGCAAAGTCAAGAATTTTGTTCCATTAGCAGAAATTCCTGAAGGAAAACCCCTTACTCTTTGGTAGCAACAAAATAAAAAGATCCCAGCTATATAAGAGCTATTAAAGCAGAATTTGTATCAGTGAGGACTTATATACTTTTCCTTGCTCAGCTCAGAGCCTCACAAGTGATTAATCCCAACAGCTCAGGACCAATCTCCAACAAGTAGACAACAGACTTCAAATCCAGTCTGAGTTACATCTCAAATTAGCTATGTGGCTTTGGAAAAGTCACTTCACAGTGTCCCAAGGTCCTTGTCATTATATAATGAGAATGTACTGCAGAATCATTAAGGATGAATTTAACAACCTTCTGTAAGTTTTAAGATATCCAGTGGAAGATAGTTTTGCCAGAATACAATGCTCTGTGGAAACATAGAGGACAGGTAATACAGAGCTTAGAAGATCGTCAGTTAGTAAATATCCTGGTTATTTTTGGAGATTCGATTTTTTACAATACTTTCTGCTTCTGGTTTGCTTAAAATCCCATGTATTGTGAAACTTTGCTTTTTACACATAATGAATGTGGCCAGCTTGAAGATGCATGCATAACAAGAAGAGTAACTATTTTAGCTGCTAGAAGAATTCTTAGAAAGAGAAGAATTTCCTTTGTCAGGGAAATGCAGCAATCATCTCACTTGCTATAGAAGGTTGGAAATAATAGGACCTGTGTGTGGGTAAAACTATCCTGGAGAGACAAGGAGATGAACTGTTTGCCTTAAAAAAAAATAAAGGAGAGAAAAGACAAGAAAGGAAAAAGACAAATGAAACTAAAGGAGAAAGTAGAGCAGAAGCAACAGGAAAGTCTATGTGTGATGGGATTTCTGCAGAGAGCCCACATTTTCATTAAAGTCTATAAAATTCACAAAATTCTTGCTACTAGTGGATTTAAAAAAAAAACAGAGATGGCTTGGAGCTTTGCACATGAGTGACAAGGCATTTTCAAATGCAGGAGCAGACACAGAGAGGGGCTTGAAGAAGTTGACTGCCAAGAATTTGCAGCAATTATGGAAAGCATTCTGGCCGTGAATTTGGGGCTTAAACAAGGTTTACAGCAATTCTCAAGGTCAGAGAAGCTCATAATGACATCTAACCAACTCATCTCTTTGTATTTTAAAGTTCAAGCGTTAATGCATTATCAAGAACCAAAGAATTTACATGTGGATTCAGAAAAAATAATAGCATGTCTGGGTCAAATGAAGGCTTCCATACCAGTAGTGGAATGTGAAGGTCTGAAACATGACATCACTGTACCTAAAAATTATGAACATTGGTTTTCTGATATCTGTACACAAACCAGCTTAAATAGATAGTAATATGCCAAGTATGTGACCAATTTAAAGTGCTTCGGCATATAGAGAACATCAAATACGAGGTCATTTGTATAATTTAGACAAACACCACTTAAGTGGAAATAAGTAATATAACAGCAACTCTGTAACTGACTTTCAACATTCACTTTCAACCTTTATCTATTTGTTCACTAGATATTTACTGAGCACCTACTATATGCATCCCACTGCAGAGTCCCCAAAGGAATTTAAAGATATACAAGATCCATTCTTGAAAAAGCACAATAACTATGGAGACAAACTTTTAGACATAGTAAATTAAAAAGAAAAGAGTTAATGAAAACATTTTTTTTATTGGCTAGAAGAGCATTGCACGAGCTGAAATACCCTTGGTTATATTTTAGGTACTATATTAATATCTAATAAGTCACACAAATAACAAAAGTTACAATATTTCAGATAATAGAAATATCACTTTGAATTTTAGCAATTGGTGAAGCCATCATATAATGGGCGAGTCGGAACTTGCTTGGCGTTCCAGCATAAATAATGATGTGGAGGCAGGAACATCAGGACATGGTCAGATCTGCTGGGCTGAAACAGGGTTTGTAGAAGGCACACCAGGAGGTGACGTGGAAGAGTGAAGGAGAGAGCCCCAGAAGGCTCACAGCCTTCCGATTACAAACTAGAAATTAATAATAACGACCCTGCCTTCTTCAGGTATGCTATAAAAATCAAATAATTTCATGCATATGGTAGTAGTACAAACACGTTAAAGTTTCATACAAATACAAGGTAACTTTCTTTGTATTACTATTAGAAACTGACCTACATTTTTAAGATAGATAATCTCTTATGTTATCAAGGGGGGGTTTTGTTGGAGTTCGTCACAGCCATCCTGAAACTGAACTCTAGTGATGTGTGTAACACCTGTCTATTCCCTGTACTTCACAATTAACCTTGCCCCTAGAGCTTGGATTTTTGACATCCTGATGAAACCATTTTCAATCGTTCCTGCCACCTGCTACCTGACCATGATACTGTCTCCAGAATTAAGAAAACAAACTCTTGTCCACTTGTGCTCATTTCGCACTGACTTGACACAAAACCTGCGGGACTCAATCACATCTGATGTGAACATTAACATAAATGCACCTGGAAGATATCACACTCTCAGCACGAGACTGAATGTCTGGATTTATTTTGAGGGTATAAGGAGCCAAGAGTTGTAAGTGCTTGTTGGAGTGGGGTAGGGGAACAAATATAACATACATACCATTTTTAAGGAATATGGATCTTGCAACTGGGTTCAAAGTGAATTAATGGAATGGAACAGGGACTGTTTTGGTGCCAGTCGTTTGGCAGTATATTTCATTATCAAGTTTACATATATTATCTCATGAATATTCAAAAATCTTAAAAAGTATTGATTAATGTATGGTATTCAGAAAGGAATTAAGGCAATTTACAAAAATGCATATATCTGGATACATTTAAATTTTTAAAATGAGAAAATCAGATGAAGTGAAAAATGAAGGTAGGAAAGATACGATAAACCACGAATAAGTGAGGTTAATATATAAAATCATGCTTTAAAGTTCTGTAACTTTGTTAAAGAGAAGCCAAAAATATATCTGTGCATATTTTATAGCATCCTACAGAAAGCAATCTGTTTCACATGTTATAGTTATAATTTAAAAAATAAAATGTCCTCATTTATCCAACAAATATTTATTGAGTACTACGTGAAAGGTAAAAGCAGAGACCTAACAGCTATCAGTACAGTGGTAAACAAGATGGGTAAAATTCCTGCCTCTTGGAGTTTGCAATTAGTTTAAGAGACAGATCACACACAAATAAACATATACTATAATATCTACTAGTAATAAATGATAGGGGAAATTAAGGTATGGAATAGAGAGTGACAAAAATAGGAGGCATAGTTATTGTAGGCATAGGTAGTCAAGAAAGTCATCTTTGAAGAGGTAACATTTGAGCAGAGATATGAATGAAGTGAATTTCATTCTGAGCTTGATTGGAAGCCATTGAAGATTTTAAACAAGAAATGACATAACCTGATGTGTGTGCTAACAGAATCCCGCTACCTTTTGTACAGAGAACAGCCTGGGGGCTGGCAAGAGGCAAAGCAAGGAAATGAGCTGGGAAGTTATTCCAGTTAGAGAACATAATGACCGAGACAAGAGCAGCAGCAGCGGAAGTGAGAGAAGTGGCTGGATTTGGCGTGTGTTGTGAAGAGAGCTTACACGTGGATTAGATGTGGGGTGTCAAGGAAAATGAGGCATCTAGGAAGGCCCCTAAAGTTTTATCTTAACCAAGTGAGTGGTGAGTCCATTCATTGAGAGCTGTCTGGAGAAGAAACAGGCTTAGGAAGCAAAATTAAAACATTAATTTTGAGACGCCTACCAGATGATACACAGGTTTGAAGAGGGAAGTCAGAGCTAAAGACATAAATCTAAGTGTCATGAATGTTTATATAGTATTTAAATTTTAAATTTTAGATATAACTAATAAGATTCCCAGGGGGAGAGAGTAGATAGAGAAGAGACCATGCCTAAAGGCTGAGTCCTAGAGGCATTTCAACATTCAGAGGGCGGTGAGTTACTTTCTCTTTGAAGACCATCTGCTCTAGGATGATCAATCATTCCAATTTTCCCAGGACTCAGGGGTTTTGCAAGATTTCAAGACTCTGAGTGCTAAAACCAGAAAGTCCCAGGCAAACCTGAACGAGTTGGGCACTCTAGACCTCAAGCCATTCTCCACTCTTTTCTCCTCTGCCCTGTGCCGCTGGAGGCTGAACTCTACAGATCTCCATCACCCAGGCTCCCTTCCCTCCCTCCTCCTAGAATTCAGCAAATATGATGCATCAGCGTATTAGAAGGTGGGAAGAAAGAAACGCATGAATATTTATTACTCCCCCATCTCCCCACAACATGGCTGTTACAGCTGCTGTACTGTGACCTCTTTTTCATCGTTCTGATGTCTTTGTCCAAGTTCTAGTTATAGCATTTCCTCCCCCTGGCACCCTCAGACCTAAGAGTGGTAACAGCTTCCTGCTGACACTAACCCCCAGGTCCTGCTTTCACTGCTCCCACTAACCTGCACACATGTCTCTAAATAGCCTCTAAGTTAAACTCTCCCTGGCTAAACCTGACAAGCCTGACTGATACACAGTGCAGGAAGGGCAGGGAGGCAGGTGAAGTAGAAGGAGCAAGGAGATTCAGTAGCCAAGAGGCCAGAGGGGCTATGAATTGTCCATGTCAGTGACTTTCCATTTGTTAATACCTCTCCCTTCAGGGTATTTTATAAATCAGTGGGGCTGTTTTTCACTCTCTTAATAATTGGGAGCATGCTATTGGCACTGAGTAGGTAAACACCAGGAATGCTAGAAGTCCTTCTTTATCCCTGTATGGTCCCAATTATCAAAGAATTGCTCCATGTCCCAAAGATTTTGAAATGCCTGGTTGAATGTCCCCATAAGTGGAAAAAAAAGGCAAAAAAAGAGAAAATTAGTCAGTTTTTGTCTAAGCTTGGAACCTATTTTACACATAAAATACTTTTTTACAGTTTTAGTATACATTACATTCTCCATAAATGCAAACACCATGTAAATCAAAGGAAGGTTGTACAGATTTATTTGGAAATTTACCAAAGTAGTTTATCATTTTAGAAAATTATGTTACTGACTACATGGTACTTAATTTCCATCATAATACAGCCATATCAGTCTGTAATTCTATATTTATTGCCAGCAGATTACTATTTGTTTATGTCTATTGGTACAGTTGTGCTTGAGCAGCACATATTAAAGTACATGTTATTATTATTATTATACATTATTTGTCTCACATTACAGTTAAGTAATTATATTGACTTTTTAATATTGCACATGCTGGTAGATGATACTATCTATGAAATTCATTTTAAGATAGTAATGAGAACATTACAATATATTTGTTATGGAGAGGTATTGGGTGTGATACAGTTAAGAATAACTGATGAACATGGGCATTGAAATCAATGAGAATGATGACAATTTACTGATAGAGAAAGCCAGGTGCCAAAAATCTTCAATGAATGAGAAGGAATGATTAGGACAGTGGCTTAGCTTTGTTGTATGTTAGAATCACTTGGAGAGCTTCTCTCTGTTTCAGAAATGAGGGTCTTGTTCTGTTACCCAGTCTGGAGTGCAGTGGCACAATCATAGCTCACTGCAGCCTTGAACTCCCACTTCAGCCTCCCAAGTAGCTGGGGTACTAGGACTATTGGCACCAGCCACCACACCCAGCTTGGAGAGCTTTTATAAGTCCTAATGCCCAGGCTGGCCACATTAGAATCTGTGGGCATGGGATAATTTTTAAAAACTTAATGCAGCCATGTTTAAGAACCACTGCACTAAGAGATCAGGAGAAAATTACAAGGAGGAATTGAAGGTAGTCAAGTATGACAGTATGCCATTTAAAGAATCAGTAATTTTTCAGGAGTAGGAGAAGAGGAGAAATAGTCCAAAATTGACAATTTGAAGCAAGGAGAACCCCCACTCCCCCTCTAAGTCTGAGGAAAACGACAGCCACCATTGAAAAGACTGCAGGGAAACCAGAACCCTCAGGAGAGACAGATTTCATTATGAGAAATAACTGTAAATTAGAGAAACACAGTAAAGGTGACATATAAGGAAGAGATTGGAGATACAGGGATATCTGCTAAGTTCCAGAGGCACAGTGGACATTCATAAAGTGGTTGGAGAAAAGCACAAGTCTGAGTTATGTTAGGAGATATCTAGAGAATATGCTGGTAAAAAGAGGCCCAGGAATGACTTGGGAGAAGCAAATGTAATTGCATGATGGGATTGGTCCTGATGTCTTTAGGGGAAGATGAGCAAACAGTTCTAATTATAGACCCTACAGCAGACATTGCCAGTACTCTTCCAGGATCCTCTGGGATTCCTTTACCACTTCTGGTGTCCCCCAATCCCAGATTCTTTGCTTTTGTTTGTAAGAATTGGTACCTACAACTCTCTTCATTGGCTTGCTCTTGAGCTAGTGGAACCACCGGGAAGAGCTGGAAGTGTCTGGGACTTTATACTTCTACCTGAGAGTCTCCTCCAATCCCTGACAGGTATAGGAGCATGAAGACTTGGCTCCCTTGTTTCAAGTAGGGAAAAACTACATGGCTTAATTTGTATTTCAGAGCTTCCCTGCAGGATTAAGCTGAAGCGATCCCTCCTGCTCTGCCTAAAATTGTCCTCTCTTGGCTTCTTCTCTTTCTCTGTCCTGATCACCCACTTCCTTATCAGTTTTTCTTGCAAAGATTTCCTTAATAAATCACTTACTCTTGAATCCATGTCTCAGGGTCAGGTTCTGGGGTCTCCACTTAAGACAGACTCTTACAGTAGACAGGCAGCAGCATGTGTTAGGGGGAGCAGGAGACAGCTCGTGGGACTCCCTAAGCACAGGCTGAGAAGAGTATCACTGCACAAATGGGGGGAAAGTTTTACCTTGTGCAAGTGGAATTACAAAGATGACTAATAATTACAAAGATGACTAATAATAATGATAATTTTGATACATCATCGGGTAAGTTTTTCCATGGGTCCTTGCCAAAAGGACAATATTCTCAATAACACCTTCCAGGAACTCTAGCACCAATTTTCAGAAAATTAGTTTTCCCACATCATCGTTCATCACTCACTAGAATCAAACGATGTCATTTAGAAATAAGGATGCCAGAACAGTGTGGTAGTATGTGTGCCCAGTTCTCATGTAGTCTTGTTTCAACTACAGATAGATTTTGGAGTATCTAGAAAATGAGACAGACTTGTATCCGTCAGGTAATTCTCCCTAAAATAGTTTTTAAATTAGTTAAGTTTTCAATACATATTGAGCATCAGTGAGTTCAAAGTTATTTTTTCCAATTAGCATTCAGAACTAAATCTCAGTTGCTGATTAAATGAAGAGCAACATATTTCAAGTGTCAGTCAAGGTGGTGCCATGGCTGTAATTATCAGAGACTATAAAGACAGGCAAAAATGAAGAAGCACAGGTAGTCAACATTAGTGCATCCCTGACTTCTATCTGATTGTGTATTGTCATCCCCTATATCTAATTCTTTGGGGACAGAGTTCATATAATTATATGAAAAAGACTAGCCTTTCTACTTAAATCCAACGTCCCAGAACTATTGCAACAAAAACAGAGATTTCACAACCATTGGAATGTTGTATCAGGAAATACATAGGCTTTGTTTCCTCTTTCCAAAAGTTCCCTTTAAGTGTCAAAGGAAAGGGAAAGGGAGAAAATATGTCCAAAGATTAATAAGCAGGGGAATTACAGAGATAATAGGTACAAATGACCAACAAAACACTCCTTTTAGGGAACATCTTGAGAAATCAAGTGGTGGCTATAACATGGAATTTTTCATCAATAGATTCTTCCAAACTTAATACTTAATGTTAAATACTAATGTGGTAATATGAAGATGAAATTGTAACAATAACCGAGGTCACCGAATTATTTTCCTTCCCTCCTCTAGTAGGAATGCATTTTCAACACTCAGAGTAGCACAAAATTATCTAAGTGTACAAGTGTACCACGCAAGGTGCCAAGGTTTCAGACAGCCCAGTGAAATGAGGGGACCACAACAGCAAGGCAATTAGGGGTGGATTGCTCTCTGTGGAGTTGGGAGTGTGAGGAGGAAAAATCTTCACAGTTGAGTGGGAGTGGGGATGTCTCTGTAGGGCTGTATACCCTAGAAACTGCACAGAGAGGGGTCCCCTTTGAAACTCCCAAAGGGCAAAAAGTTGCTGGAGAAGAAAAACAACATTTGGAAGCCAGCTACAGAGCCACAGACAGATGAAGGGGCAACAGTTCTCAGGTGAGGACCACAAATTCACCACCACATTCTAATAGGTGTTCCAAGAGGCAGAATTTCTGCTCCTTATTCCTCCCCAACCTCCTCAACAACCCCATTAAAAAGTAGGCAAAGGACATGAAAAGAAACTTTTCAAAAGAAGACAGACTAATTAATGGCCAACAAACAACAATAAATGCTCAACATCTCTAATCATCAGGGAAATGCAAATCAAAATCACAGTGAGATAGCACTTATCTCCAGTGAGAATGGTCTTTATCAAAAAGTTCCCAAACAACAAATGTTGGCATGGATGTGGAGAGTTAGGAACACTCATACACTGCTGGTGGGACTGCAAACTCGTACAACCTCTGTGGAAAGTAATATGGAGATACCTCAAAAAGCTACAAGTAGAACTACC
>CAUYRT010083736.1:0-46555 GCA_963574885.1 Lepilemur ruficaudatus | reverse complement strand
GCATGCGCCACCATGCCCGGCTAATTTTTTCTATATATTTTTAGTTGGCCAATTAATTTCTTTCTATTTTTAGTAGAGATGGGGTCTCACTCTTGCTCAAGCTGGTTTTGAACTCTTGACCTTAAGCGATTCGCCCACCTCGGCCTCCCAGAGTGCTAGGATTACAGGCGTGAGCCACCACGCCCGGCCAATTGTGATTTCTTTAAAACAGTTAACTAGCAGAATAATTGGATTGCTTGTCATAAAATGTATATATTTATTATAAATCATTTTTAAAAGCACTTTGGATCAAAATAGTAGAAATATTCCTAAATTATATAGATTGGTTCTATACTTTAATTAATTAAAGCTTTTTAGAAAACACCAACTAGTCTTTGGATTGGACTGTCCCATATGACTTGCTAACTGAAGCATTTTCATTTTGACAACTGCTGAATTATAAGACAGCCTTCAAAACCTTATGTGCAAATTCAAACTGATCCACTTAGAGAGATACATACATTGGCGGGGGTCCTTTGTTTATAATATCCAGCTGCTGAAACAACTGGTTTTAAGAAGAAATGATCAGGGGAATAGTAAATTTTAAAAAAGGCTGGAGTATGATGTCATGAGACACAATAAAGCAAACATACTTACTGTGACCTTCTGACTCGCCCCGTCGGCGTGGATGGGGAGGAATGGGTTGGCGGCCGTGTGGAGCGGCGGCGCCTGCGCACCCGCGAGCAGGTTGTTGATGGGGATCTGCGCCGGGCCGGGCAGCTGCAGCTGCTGCAGCTCGGGCTGGTGGTGCTGCTGGTGGTGGTGCTGCATCAGCTGGTACAGGAAGGCCTGGTGCTGCTCCTTGGGCGGAAAGACACGGGAGAAAGTGAGTTCCCGGGTGGGAGCAGCAGTCAGCAACGCCTGCCTTGTCTGGTTTCTTTCCTTTTCGGTGTTAGATACTTAAATGTAAGTCACATTCACATTACGAGAAAGAAAACAAGTGTCTCATCTAGAAAAATACGCTGCACTAGATAATGACCGTCTACTATAAAATGTCTACCAGTAAACAGCTTATTTTCAAAACAGGGCACACAACTGGAAGAGACTTCTATGCACAGTAGGTCACCCACTATGACCAAGGGCACAGCAACTTCCATAAGCCACAAGCTATCTAGTTTTCACTGCTTCGTGTTGGTCAAACCCTTCCCATAATCCTGTCCAGACTTGAAACAACTTTAATGTTCCCATTCATGCCTAAGAGTCAGGGTGCTTTCTTGATGTAGTTATGGACTATTCTTCACAGGAAACATTCCATTCAACATATTTATATACTTCCTGAGTGTTCACTATGTACCAGGCACTGTTTTAGATGCATGAGATGTTTCGGGGCCACAGAAGAAAAATAAACAAAAATGTCAGGATGTGATTATTGCTAAGAGCAAAGGGAAACGGCGGAGGGGGTGTAAGGTTGTAATTTTAAAGAGATCGGTCAGGGCAGTTCTCATTGAGGAATTAGCACTGGGGCAAAGACTTGGAGACGAAGGATTTCCAGGCAGATGAACAGCCAGTGCCAAGGGCCCCCACAGGAGCATGGGCAGCACCATCCAAGACCAGCAAGGCAGCCAGCGGGGCGGGGGCAGCAGGAGAAGCAGGCAGGGCTGGCGGCGGCAATGCACGGATACTTTGGCTTGTACTCACGGCAAAACGAGAAGCCAGTAGGAGGTTTTGAGCAGAGAAGTGACACAACCTGACCTGAGGACTTCTCGATGGAGGCGATGTGGGCGTCAGAGAACGAGAGGCCTGTGCAAGGCCTTTGGCTTGAGCAGCTGAGGGGGGGCCAGGAGTGCGGCGGGTTTGTGGAGGCGGAGCGGCCCAGCCTGGGACGCGGTACGTCTGAAGTGTCTTTCGAGATTTGCGAGTGGAGACACTCAGCGAGCACTCAGATAGAGGAGTCTGGAGTTCCAGAGAGTGTCCTGGGCTGAAGACTAGATATCAGCACACAGGTGGCGTTAAGTGAGTGGGGGAGATCACCGGGTTCTAGGGCGCTCCCGAGCTGCCAGGCCAAGGAGCAGAGGGGGCCCAGGAAAGGTGGCTACAAAGGAGTGACCAGTTGGGTAAGAAGAAAACCAAGATCACGTGGTGTCCTGGAGGCCGACGGGACAATGCGTTCTGAGGAGGAGGAGACATGATTAGCTCTGTGGCATGCTGCTGCCAGGGCAGGTAAGACAGAGAACCGACCACCTGATTTAGCAGACGAAGGTCACCCAGGAGGGGACGGCAAGCCAAGAGAAAGCAGAGTGACGAGTTGGGGAGGGAGAGGCCAGCAAGAGCGTCGAGGCAGAAGCTGCACCTTTGCCTGTTAGTGAAATTCCTGCCTCCACGAGTGCAGCACCTGTGAATGAGCAAACTGCCTCCCACTACCTTGGCTGACAAAGGAAGAACAGCTGCAGCGCCCTGAGTTCTCACGGTCTCTGAGCAATAATTTGTGCTGAAAATTCCTTAATCAACTATATTCTAGAAATGTGGTACATGACCATGTACTCTTATTAGAGTGAAATCTTAACAAGACGGCACCCAGACTGAGTTTCAGTACTTCATATTAAGATGAAGCAAGAGATAAAGCAAGATCACATTTTAGTATAAGCATTAAGAATTTATATGTAATTTTTTTTTTTTTTTTGAGACACAGTCTCACTCTGTTGCCCGGGCTGCAGAGTACTGTGGCATCAGCCTAGCTCACAGCAGCCTCAAACCCCTGGGCTCAAGTGATCCTCCTGCCTCAGCCTCCCGAGTAGCTGGGACTATAGGCACATGCCATGACACCCAGCTTATTTTTCTATTTTAAGTAGAGACGGGGGTCTCACCTGTGCTCTGGCTGGTCTCAAACTCCTGAGCTCCAGCGATTCTCCCGCCTCCCGATTCTCTCTGGCCTCCCAGAGTGCTAGGATTACAGGTGTGAGCCACTGCACCCCGCCCCTATTTCTCTGCTTTTTACCACACACTATCTTGAGTTGCCTGTAGTCCATCTTTACTTCCCCTCATCCCATTTTCTTTTCAACCATTTAATGAGGTTGTTACTGTCTAGGACACCAAAACTGCCTTTGTCAAAAGGCTCCAGATAACCAAATCTAGCGCTCGATCGATCCTTCCTTATCCTACCTACCACGAGCATTTTATACAGTTGACTCCTCCCTTTCTGGAAACATTTTCTTCACCTGGCCCAAGACACCACTGTCTCCATGCTCCTCTTAACTCAATAGCCCCTTTTCCTCGGAGTCTTTGACTGGCTTGCTCTCCTTTTTCAGGGCGGCCAGGGCTCAGTCCTCAGTCCCTAGATCATCACATCGCATCTCCTGACTCTCAGCATCCCCTGTGCAGCTGAGCCCAGGCTTCAGTCTCTAGCTGTGTCTTTTCCTGGGACTGCAGACTCCCAGTACACAATGGCCTGGTCTACCTTCCACTGTGACATCTCGACCGATGCCTCCAGTTTAGTCTGCCTGTAATTGAACTCCTGTTTTCTCTCCAAAGCTGGTTTTAGCCAGTTCTTCCAAATCTCAGTAAAAGTCAAACTCCAATTGTTCAGGATTCTTTTCTAATACATCCCACAAACGAATTTTGTTGGTTATATCTTCAAAATACACCACGATTTCAGACAGCTTTTCACCATACAGACCACACTATTTTGAGACGCCAGCATCTCCTGCCTGGACCACTCCTCCTGTTCTCTGCCTCTGCCCCCATCTCCTTCCCAACACACAGACTATTCTCCTTGCAGCAGCTAACTAATCCTTTAAAATATAAATAGTTCCATTACTATTCTGTTCAAAACCCTCCAATTCTTAAAATAATCCTGAAAAAAAGTGGGGAGAAGAGAACACAAGATAAACAAATTTGGATAATTATTATAGCCTGGTGATAGAATGATGGGTACACAGCACTCCAGTATAGTCCACTTTTGGTATACTTGAAAATTTCCACAGTAGAAAGGATTTTTTTTTAAAAAAGTCACCCATGAGTCCAGGCTCAGAGGCTCACGCCTGTAATCCTAGCACTATGGAAGGCCAAGGTGGAAGGACTGCTTGAGGCCAGGAGTTTGAGATCAGCCCAAGCAAGACACTGCCCCACCCACCGTCTCTACTAACATGGAAAAAACTGGCAGGGTGTGGTGGCACACTCCTTCAACTGTCACTCAGGTCTGTGCTCCAAAGTCAGCCCTCAAAGAGGTGGATGATCCTACACATCAAGGTCATTAAATATGAAACGTCCGGAACTCAAATTTAAAGTGTATTATATCTCAAACAAGAAGCAGTACAATGAATCAAAATACGCGCCTAACCTATCAACAGTTTTGCCATCTTAAGGGTAACTTGCTTATGCCAGCAGCAAAGAAGCCTGGAGAGAGAACCAGTGGCAATGAAATCTCCACAGGCGTTTTCCACAGCTTGTTGAGAACTGAATATTTTTCCTTGCAAGAAGTGGTCTAAGGTCTGGTGAATACGATGGATGACAGGGAGTTTTCAAATCCAGCGTCTGTAGTTTGAGCAGCATTGTTTGTGCAACACGTGGTCGAGCGTCGTCTTGCAAGAGGATTGGCCTGTCTCTACTGGCCAGTCTAGGCTGCCTAAACGCAAGCATCGGCATCATTTCGTCCAACTGATTGCAGCAGACATCTGCTGTAATCGACTGACCAGGCGCACGAAGCTGTAGTGGACAATACCAGCACTGGACACCAGAAAGACATCATTTGCTCTTTTGGATGAATATTCGGTTTTGGACTGTTTTCACACTTCATTTTTATCCAACCATTGTGCTGAACGCTTGCGGTTGTCAAAAAGAATCCATTTTTCATCACACGTAACAATACGGTGTAGAAATGGTTCCTCTTTATGTCGTGGCAGCAAAGAAAGGCAAGCTTCGAGATGATTTCTGATGCTCATTTAATTCACGCAGAACCCATCGATCCAGCTTCTTTACCTTGCTGATTTGTTTCAAATGGTCTAATATTGTTGGAATAGTAACGTCAAATCTTGCTAATTCATGTGTAGGTTGACATGGCTTCGCTTCCACTATAGCTTTCAGCTCATCATTATCCACCTTGGTCGCAGGTTGCCCATGTGACTCATTTTCAAGATTAAAATCACCAGAATGGACCTTCTCAAACCCTCCAGTGATATTTCGAGCTACCTGCGCTGCATGGGTTCCATGACAGAACTCATTCGAAAATAACATGAATTTCTGACGTATCCGTGAGTTTCACAAAAACTGCTCTAAAAAAAATTTGAAAGATAATCACAAGCCAAAAGGTGTGTCTGAAAGACTAAGGATGTAAATTCACAATAAAGATAAGAAGTGTCAAAGTGAAATGTCACAGATATAAACTGTCAAAATTAGTAATTAAAGAAATTGAAAAAAAAAAAGAAGACAAAAAACTGAACATTTCAAACTTAATAACCTTAATAAAATGGCCCTGATCTCCCCGGGTCCTACCCCTTACCCTGCTCTCTTGCTTGTGACCATTCATCGCTACCAAAAAGCACGTGTTATGTCTCATATCTCCCTTTTCACAATGAAGCTCAGTGAAAACAGAGACTGTGACTTATCACAGTATCACCAGAGCCTACAACAGTGTCATGACATATGTCCTAACGTGTAAGTTAATGGATCAATGTGATGTCACTGCAGGTATCACAGACCATACCACATGGCAAGGAAACCTTTGAATTATGCATTCAATATTGTTATTTCACAAAGGAATAATCTATACCCATGTTGAATATCTACTGTAGAACACTTGCTCCTAATAAAAATGAAATATTATCAAAAGGCAGAACTTACTGGTGTGAGCTGTTGAGAATTTAACAACTGCTGAAATTGTTGTTGATGAATAAGTATTTGTCTTTGTTGGTCAGAAAGTAATCCTAGTCCTGAGGCACTGAAAAATGATTAAAAGTCTTACTTTCTACTACATGTTTTTTAAAAAATAAAATAAAATGAAAGACAACTTTTCATTTTGATGTTTAATAAATTAACAAGTAAAGATTTTAATCCTAACACTTTTTGAAAACAATTATGTACTAATTATTTCTCTTTATATATTCATGTACACAGCTAAGCAAGAATTCACATTGTCAAGAAATGTGTTCCTTTTTATGGAATAGAAACCTGCATGTGTTTACAGCAAGCACAGTTAATAATTTATTTTTAATTATTCAAGGATAATTTAACTGACACTAAGTAAACACATATTTAAAACAAAGAAAGAATTCAAACATGCTAATTGATTTGACCTAACCTTTTTTAGTGGTCCCAATGGTAAAATTAAGAACCAATGAAAAGAGAGCCAGAGGAAACAGGACCCATTGCAAATCCACTGAAAATTATTTATTCCTCAACAGTGTGTTTAATAACAACATGGCTTTAGTCCTCTAATTTTTGAACATTCAAACAAAATTCCAGTACAATGAAGCCAGTCAGTCTCACTACCTAGAAATTAAGACAAATATTTGACCTTTATCCTATATCGAAATCTTTGATTAGAAAGTTAAAAAATTACATAGCTGAATTTTAAGAAGCCAATTTTTTTTTCTTTCCTGGGCAGACAGGGGTCTCACTGTCACCCAAGCTAGAGTGCAGTAGTGATGGATAGCTCACTGCAAACTCCTGGGTTCATTTCAAGTGATCCTCCCGCCTCAGCCTCCCAAGTAGCTGGGACTACAGGCATGCGCCACCATGCCCGGCTAATAGAAACCAATATTCATATGTGACCCCCACTACACTATTACCTTTCTTCAGAATTTATGATAGATGAATGCAAACATACAAGGAAATAAGAGAAATCAACGTTTGTTTAAAAATAGACATCACAGATCAAGACTGAAATTTTCAGCACAGAATGTACTTAATGCTCTGTTACTAAAGGCAACATACTTTTGTTTTAATCTGAATTAAGTTTCAAAAATGTAGTCTGAGTAGAATATACTTAAAGTTGGGGGTAGATTTTCTTAGAGTACATCTGCAAGGAACACATTAAAAATCCCTATCTAAAGCACAGACAACACCGGTACTATGTCGCACTAAAAAAACCTAAAATATATTTAAGTAAGTTTCTTACCTGTTAGTCAGTGTAGCTGGCATTGGATGTGTCGCATTAGGTGGCACAGTCGTGTGCGTGAGAGGGGTAGGGTTCTGGGATATTGTCACAGGGGTCTGCATAACCCCATTTAAAGCTCCCACAATGCCATTAATTGCCAGTTGGTTACCTGGCAAAGCTCCAATTATTCCACTCACTGCAGACACGGCAGGAATGGTGGATGTCACAGTCTGCATTCCGCCAGCCAGTGCCCCCACTGTCACACCGTTGACCTGCTGAACTCCACCAACGCCTGAGCCTTGTTGAGCCGGACTCTGCCCAGCAGGAGGTGGAGTGGAAAGAGCCGATGAACTGCTGGTGCTTTGTCCACTGGAGGTTAAGTCCTAACGTAAGAAGGAATAGACACTTAAGTTGTAAAGAACACAGCAAAAACCTGCTGACGATAATTTTTAGATCGTCTGAGGTAATATATTGTTCACAAAACACACAAATGAAGATACACAAAAATTACCTGATTTAATACAGGAAGAGAATTATCAGGTAAAAAGCTGTTTCCTATATGAGGGCTCTTACTGCTGTTCAAAGAATCAGTGGTAGGAGCTAGAGTAATGAAAGACAGAAACCGATTTACCTTGTTACATTATGTGTAATTAAAAGTTTATTTAAAAGCTTATGCTGAAGCCCATATCAAAACCACTTAAGTCTTGCTATTCCTAAGACCAGTTTAAATAGAAAAAAATCTGTATCTCTATTAAATACCATAGCTTTAAATCAATAACAAGATCATTACACATTTAAATAAATTTTACCATTAAATCACGTACTAAAGAAGTTAGAACAAATTCATGTTCATCACTTAACAGGATTCTTTATGCCCTTCAAAAATAAGCTGTCGTTCCTTTTCTACATCTTCGTATAACTGGGGACCAACCGTTATTACTCACTTACTATGCAAATGACATTGACAGTCCAGCCGATACAAAGTAAGTATTTTCGTACTTACCAGTCTGTGCAGAAAATGCATGTATTTGATGAGACGGACTAGGATTTGTTGTTATTGTTGGAAAAGGCACTGAAAGCTGTGCATTCAATAACTGAAGACGTTCCTTTTTGGCAGTCAAGTTTTTAATTTGTTCCTCTAACCTTCGGTTTTCAACTTGAAGTTGGTGTAATGACTTCAGCATTCCTAAAACTAGCAAACATTTGGATAGTTTTTAATAAAGACAAGTCCATACACAGGACTAAGTATTTTATGGACATAGTGACCATAACCTTAGAAATAGCAGTATACTCGTATTCTAGTAACCTTAGAAACAAGTTAAAATATAAAAGTAGAAATTCTCTAAAATATTTCTCAATAATTAGGTTTTATCCTAAGTTTATATACAGATAAATGTCATATTTGTACTTTTCTAAGCATAAGAGAGATTGTTCCTAGCTGTGCCTTCTGGAAACTTTGTTGATACAACCAAAAAAATATACACCAGGTTCAGGTAATTTCCATTCTCAAAAAAAAATGACATTTTCATCAAAACAAAAGCCTAATTAAAAATTCAAGCGCCTGCTATGATTTCTCATTAAAGTCATATTTACAACGGGCAAGGGTTGCACAAATAGCCTTTACCACAATAGTAAGCATGAGTTTTCATTTGTTGCTCAGTTTAAACTGAGCATGGCCGTCAGACACCCGGCAGGAAGCCTCCAGTTCCAGCCGCTCACTACGTTGCTCTGCAGGGCCCCCAGCAGGGAGCGCTGTGTGTGCACCCAGCCACCTCGCTGCTAGGGAAAGGCGCACGGTCTGCAAACAGGCCGACTTTACTGCTTCAATTCCAAGACTTGCACCTCCCAATTGACAACAGAGTGTTGCTGTTAGGTCACAGTGATGGACACTTTAAAAATTCTACGTACCAAAAAATTGTATTTGTTTAACACGACCTCAGGCCCTTCAAAAGACACAACTCCCCTGGTACACACACACGGTCACTTCCCAAGGATTTAACTTTTATCCCTCCTTTCCAAGATCCCACAAAGAAACCTTAGTGTGCCCAATAAGACTAAGCTAAACCTGTCCTCCAGCTATCATGTTTAAAGGATTATCCCGGCATGAATTTCCTCATAATTAGCATTTTTTGTCAGGGCACCATTCATAAAAATACCTATTTATGGCACACGGCTCACTTACAATAAGCAAAATGTTTTAATGAAATACAGTAGCAAAAGTTTATATCCCAAAATGATGAAAACCACTATTATTCCCCTAAAAGCATATCTCCTTAGGTCCACTTCTCTAGGTAACTACCACCTGTTGTAACTCTACTTTTTTGGTATTTTTCACCCATGGCCCTAATACGTAAAATCGTAAAGATACTAAACATATATGCACACACAATATATACCATATAATATAAGCATATATTCCATATAACTTAGTAATTATTATTTCTCCTCCAAATTGTAAAATTAAGAAGTTAGCTGGCCATGCTTGACTATATGCATTTTTTTAAATCTTTAGAGGCAAGCAAGTTTTCTTCAAACAATTAAGCTAAGACAAGATAAAGCTCACGTATTTTAGCAAACTGATAAGAACAAAGTAGAATGGAGAAACAAAGTGCCAATATTATAATAACTGTAAACAATAACCACCTAAAAGATGTACTTTATGAGAGAGACAGGAGGCACTGTTCTTTACTTTTCATTTAATAGTCACAACAATCCTCCGATACAGGTATGTTATTACTCCCCGTTCTATTACAAATGGGAGACTGAAGAACTTTAAGAAACTTGCCCAAGATCACACTGTTAGCAACAGGCAAAGACAGGATTTAAGCAAGCACAATTAACACTATACTACAGAATCTATGAAATCCCTACATTACACTTTCTCACCATATTACATAAAATGTATACCACAATTTCATTACTATTCTGGATGAAAAGTGACTTCTGCATCCACCTGCCTATCTGTTCATCCATCCACCCCTCTATCCATCATTATTTAAAAATAAGGAAATGGATACTTACTGTCACTAGGAGTACCCTGTTCTAGTAAAAACTGCTGTCCTTCACTCCACTGCCTCTCCAAAAGCTGTTCTATGCTGGCTGCTACTGGAGGCAGATTTTCCAAACTGCTGTTGCCCGGTTGATCATAGCGAATCTGTAAGCTGCTTACAGGGGATCTGTTGAAATCATTAATACTCAAGTTAAAAAGAAGGGGAAAGCTTTTAAGGAGAGTGCATTAAAGTTTCTTACTTTACACTGACCTCTTTTTCCTATACAAGTTTTCTAACACCAGGCTGCCTAGGCCAGAAGTGTCAGGTTCCTGGGTTTACAAAACCATAATCTACCCTAAAATTGAGTAATTATCATTCTTCCTCCCCAAATTGCAGAATCAAGGGAATAGCCTGCTATAATAGATAATTAAAAACCACTAGAAAATATAAACACACCACCAATAATCTCTAAAATAGGCTATAAGAGAACTTGGTATGTCTTTGTCTTTCTCTTTTTTGTCTTACAAAGTTAGAAAGACTTTTAAATAATAATTAGCCAGAAAAGAGTCCCACCTTTCTGCCTTAACATATACGACATCAAAACAACACTGTACAGTTATCATACTATGAAAGGCATTTGAATTTGTAGCCAACAAAATCTCAAATATCAGTAAAAATAAATTTTAACAATTTTGAAGCAGAGTTTGTTACAAATTCAAAATTCTTTTCAAGTATTTTCAGTATTAAAGAAAAGAACATTAAGATCAAAGCAAATTTTATTTGAGCCCCTTATGTAAGTATTTGTAAAACGTCTTACATCTGTACCTCAAATGAAAATCACTCAATCAACCTTTCCAAAACAAAGTTATTTGTATGAAGAACACCTCATGTCCTCTCACCCAACTTCTTGTTTTAAATTAGTAAATGTGGCCATTTCCAGTTTGCATCCTTCACATTAACACAATACATTAGGTAAAGAGCTTTAGAGTTTTCAAAGTGTTTGTACATAATTATCTCATGATCTTCAGAACAACCTAGTGAGAAGTCAAAAGCTGATTTATTGGCTCCATTTCCAAATGAGGAAACAAGATGGGCTTTAGTGACGTGTCCAAAAACATACTGCAGGTAAATGACGGGGCTAGGACAGTAACTCAGGTCCTCTAATGACCCACTGGTGTTCTTGCCACTGCTGTAATATGCTTCTGTTCAAAAATGTCTTTACATAAGAAGCTATTCAAATGGAGTTTTTATTCCACATGTAGACATCATGTGCTACGTACACTTGGCCATCCTTCTGCAAATAGTATGTTATGCCAGGATAATATAGGCTATTACATTTCAGGCTGATTTTTAAAGGGTAATATAAAGTTGGAAATACATGCTAAGAATAATTTAGTACCATTTATTGTGTTAAGACCCAATTTAAAAAAAAAAACCAATACTAAGCAAAATAGCACTAAGGAATTTTGAATAATTTCTGGGTAGCATGTGTGATATTTTAAGTTTAAAAGGGAGACAAAGTAATGCTTCCTCCACTAAACGTGTAAGGAAAAATCCATTAACTTTTTTCTTAGAAAAGAAAAAGAAAATATTATGGAAGTAATCACAACATAAAATCACAGACTAGTCAGATAATTTTATCATTGTATATACTTCAATTCCTGGTTTCCAAAGAAGGAATACTTAATTTTCTGCAAGATTCAATAACGAAAAACAATAAAGTACTTTTAGTTCACCCAGGAATTACAAAGGAAAAAGGAACTACTAGATGTACCATTAGAAACAGAAAAACTGGAGGTTACTAGACTAATATCCATGATGATAAAAAAGATGTTCCTTAATAGACATTTCCCAAATATATCAGCAACACAGCTGATGCTGACATTCATGATTTGTCATATAAAAATTTTAATTTTTAACAGCATTTCTCCCATACTTGAAAAAAACACCGCAGAATGGGCTTTTCCTCCTGCTCTGTATTTTAGCCTAACACCATGCTTGAGGCAGAGTTTACAAAATTAGAGAGTACAGAGAAAACAAACTACAATAAGGTACAGAAGTTCAAACAGTACAATAAAATTAATGAAAAGATAGTCATCACTAAAGTTACATTCTCTTCTATAAACTGATACCATATTTCATACCATCATTCTCCCCACTTAGAACAGAAGGAATACAGTTTCATAACCCCAAATTTATTAATAAATTATATTTCAATAAATGGTACCTGAATGCTATCAGGTACCATATCTAAGATAATTTCACAAAGCATGTAATACATTTGCTACACTCTGTATTCAAACAATTTAAGATCTAGCGGGATTTCAAGATCTGACTACAAGGGCTTCATTACGGAATTAGGAACTAGAGAGTAAGTGCTCTGCCCACAACTGAAACCCCAAGTTGAAAGTCTTGGGTCTGCAGCTTTCAAAGACCTAAAGACTATTTTATGATCAAAAATAATTACTCAAATGAATGCATTAATAGTATCAGCAGCTAAATATACAAATAATAAAAACAAGAGTTCAAAGTGATTGCAAACCTGAAAAGGTATTCATTTTAGCTTAGACATCTAATCACGTGTTTAAATTAATATTCAGATTTAGAATCATTTTTCTTGATTGTCTAGACATGCTTTTTCTTATCTATAGAATGCTTTTATAGCTTCACAAATGTATACTCTACCGATAGAAGATAATAAAGTTTCCAGATCTCAAAATGTTTCCTTTGCCTATACTTTGCAGTGTAAATAGCGCTTACCGTGGTGAGAGGCTTCCTCGGGGTGAGCTTCCTCTGCCAACTAGGCTACGGCTATTGTCTCCAAGATCTTGATCTGCAGTGTAAATATTTCAGAACTGATAAAGTGACTCTCACTAGATAAGAGGTTTTAAACTCTTGTTCTGATTTTTCCTAAAACACACATTAAACCTTTACCACTATCTTTGCTGTTACTATGAAAGTAGAAGATCTAGCATGTTGCTGGTTTAGAATTGCTGAACTGTGGCATGTAAGGCGTTGTCCCTACATGTTTTTTTGTGGGTGTAGACGGCCATGCATTATGCTCTATTCTTTCATTCCTTTCAATTTTACAGCACAGAAGCATGGTTTGCATTTGCAGTACCCTCCCCTCAGCCACTTTTAATTTCTACGGTTAAAGTAATGAATCACAGCTGTGGACAGCTAATCTGTATGCTTATCACAGCAAATCCTTATGCTTTGTATTTTTTAACACTTTGCATCCCAAGACAAGTCATAAAATACATTTATATAGAGCCACACACCAAGACTAAAATTATATTGTTAGATGGAGCCTCACATCAAGAATAAAACTACACATAAAACTGATTTTCCAAATTGACAAAAACAAGTAGGAATACAGAAAATTCTGTATTTAAAGGGAAAAAAATTAATTCTTCAAAATTTCCTTAGGTAAATATTCCTTAGGTAAATTCCAGCTTGAAAAGTAACTTGTATTTCCCCTGCAGTTAGTTCCTTATAAAATCACCCTATCTGGCCTCTTTCAAGGTTGTCCTCTCCTTATTCTGAGTCAGGTAACCTCTGACCCTTGAAGGGTAAAGACACACTGATCCATTCTTGGTGAACTGCTAAACCCATTCCCTTCCCCCAAACAGGCATGACTACTTGGACATGTCAACAAATCCTTAAGGATGGAATGAAACAAAGCAAATCCAGTGGCTCATTAAAACAGTACAAGAGGCAAATGCTACAAAATGTCAACTGGTAAAAATTCACAGGATTACTAAACACTGTAGAAATTCTCTAACAGGATTTTTTTTTTTAACCAAGTTTGTGTAATGCAATTTCATGAATTATGCAAATAAAGGTTTAAGCTATTCACAGAAAAGCCCAGTGTTATGTTACTTTCATTGCATAGAACTGAACTGAACACATCAATCACAAAAGTCACAGGAGACATTGTTGCATTCCTGCCTGCTGATGGCTCTGCTTAAACATTTACATTTCAGACAGTAAAAAAAGCACATCACTATTTTGCAGCACAGCACCCTATTTACTTCCAACTGCGATTCTTTTTTTATTGTAAATTGACGATTTATAATTATATAAATTTATGGGGTACAAATTTGTTATGATTTATGAATATAATATGAAATGATTAAAATCAAGCTACTTAACGTGCCAATCACCTCAAATACTTAACATTTTCCAAGTGTGATTCTTTTGGTTAAAAAAAAAAAAGAAAATGCAAACCTATTTTAATTATACTCGTAAGACCTTTTCAAATACAATAAGCCAAAGGGGGGAAAATCATATTGGAGGAGAGAATTTTACAGTTTAATAATTCTTGAAAACTTACCTGTTTGATTGCTTTCAGACTGAGCTATAAGAGCTGCCACTGATGAATTTGGATTTAATCTATTGCCATACATATGAGACGGTGCCTGACTAAGAGAAGATCCAGATAGGGTATTTGCCTAAATGAAAGAAATTACAATGATAAATCAATTATATTTGAAAATATCTTCATGTTTTCCTTCCTAATAGACCTAGTAAAAGTGTATGCTCCAATCTAAGAATATAAGCAAAAATCTGACTTTATGAAAAGCAAATTTCATTCTTGTTTTACTATTCTAATATGTAAATTTTTGAAAGTTACATCACTACAAATTAAAAAAAAAAAGATTGGCACATTCAAAGTTAACTATTTCTGCTTTTAATTTTCAAACTATCTAGTCGATACCAAAACCCAGTGGCATGGTAACCATGTAGACATACAACTAATTATTTAATCTTATTAAACCATTTAATAAAGTAAAGGCAGGTAGACAACAGATGTTTAACAAATGCTTCAGTCTCTTACATCACAAGGGGCTAAGGAGGTCAAAAGGTCCAACTTCTATTTCTAGTATTTTAACTACAGAGAGCCATATTTCCACTGCTTAACTCTGTCATTAGTAAAACCTGCACACTATTTTGTTACTTCCTATTTTGATAGACTTGGAAGCCTGCTGCTTTTTCTGTTTTGTTTTGTTTTTATTTTAAAAGAAAGCAAACAGGCATCACAAGTATGTTTTCTATACAATGCAGGGCTCAACGAATCACAGCTTTGCCCTGACCCCATATAAGGCACTGTCTTTTTGGCAGCAAGCCAGCTCTACTAACTGAAGAGCTCGCCCAAAGTTTGTAATTCATTCATGTTGCTAACCACAATTCTGAAGGCCTCTACTGGGACCTGTGCCAAACAAGCGAAAATGAACCCTTAAACAGATGAAGCTAAGGAGGCTGGCCAAAGTACTGCGTAATCCAATGTAATAAAAATGCCTTCTTTGATGTGCATATTCTCTCCCACTTTCCAAGAATATTATAACCTTAAAATGTGGCATTTTGAAAGCAAATTTCTTGTACACAAAATACTGCTACTCACAGAAGGCTATTACTAGCCTGAAATAATTTTCAGATTTAACAGAACCACAAATTTTTAAATAGATTTGTTCTTTTTCATGAATGAAATCAAACTGAAGCTTTTATAAAATGAAATCATTGCTTAGTTATTTCAGAACAAAACTCTTAAAAATATCTCCAAAAGAACTGAAGCACTTCTAACATAAAGAAGCTGAGTAACAGCCAAACAAAAGATGGGGGACATTCTGACATGTATAACTGCACACAAGAGACTGAAACAACACAGTAGTTGTAACAGGCAAAATATTACAGAGAATAAACTGTGTTTCTGAATAGACTCATATCTTGACACTGTATCTTGGCCTTTAGCCAACTTATTAAGCATGAAAAATGTACTTTTATAATTCACAGAAATATTCTCCGTAATGTAGAATCCTGTCCTTGCTTTGAGTTGTTTCAAAGGGTTTATTTTATAGTTCACACTTTAATGTGTAAATTCAATCTGTCAATTTCTGGGTTTCGTTTTTCCTTTCATTAAAAATATGCATGCAAAGTCTGTAAGTTTGTACTATAAAGTCCTGTTTAACAATCAATTAGCCCTCAGTAAAATGTATACTATAACTTCAAGCTAAAGCTCATACTGGACACTTAGAAGTCAACTCTTTGGGACTCTTAGCTACTCATAAAATAATTTAGAACAATACAAACAAACCAACAGAAAAACCAGATGTTACCAGTTCCATGTGTTAATGTCTCAGATTCTAATACTTAAAAATGCCTTTCTCAGAGCCAATTTACTTACTCCAGGCACTATTCTAGAAAGATCCACCAAGCTTGTAACAGATTAGAAGTGGAAAATTAATTAGAAGGAGGAAGAAAAAGTAGCATCTTGAAACAGTTTGTTGGCAGCAAGAAGTAACAGCTGACAGCAAGAACAGGGAGAGAAAAACATGATTAGGAGAGCTGGTCCTCAAATAGGTACCACTAAATGCCTTAGCACGTGCAAAGCAAGGAAACATTCTTAGCCTTTTGACTCCTTTTTCATGCAGTCATCTATGTTTTATGTTGACTAAATCATAATTTTGTATCAGTTGGAATACCTTCTTCGTTTCAATTATCAGTCTCATGAATTGCCTTAGTCTCTTGATAAGAATCAAAAGATCCAACTCTTACCAGAATATACTCTTTTTTTGGGAAGGGTACCTTCTGCCAAAGGCTTTATATTTATCCTTACTAGCTTCAAATTTCAGAGTGGCATTTTCTTGATCTAGTCCCCAAATTATCTTAGTTTTCCTATAATCCATTAGAACCACTATGTACATACTAAGACCAAAATATAATAGAAAGCAATATAATGTAACGACCGATCTGCCAATGACTATCATCAGAAAGAGGAAAAGGGATCCTTAGCGCACTCAAGACATAAAAGTATATATTTTAACCTAAAACAGAAATATCATCCTAAATGACCAATTTCCTAAACTGGATGGCTAAAAAATACCTGATAGCTGCTTTTCTTTTTTAAAAAAAATTATATTTCTCTAAACCAGAAACTTCCAAAAGAAAAATAAATTTATTAAATTTTGCCAGATAGAGTTATTTTGATATATTAAAGCATCTAAACCAGTCTACATTAATTTCTGCTGGAAAGCTCAAATCATGAACATCATTTTAAAGTACTAAAGACTCCAAAAGTGACTGTCCCTGCTCAGCCAATACTCTGAAATAATGCTGGGAACCCTTGATGAACCTTTCTGTTGGTGCCTCCAGGCCAAGAAACTCCATGTTTTAGTGAAAAGATACCACACCTTAGCAGAAAAGATGGAGAAGTAGGAGAGCTGGAAAAATAAAAATGACAGTGAAGACAGCACACAGTGTCTAACATTTCATAGACTCAAAAACCTTTGTTGCCATTAACAAGTAAAAGCACCAAGATTCAGGGAGATAGAAGGAAGTCCATGTTAGCCTAAAGAAATAAGGGTTATGAAGCATAAAGGGCCCTGAAAGCTTTTATAAAAAAGTAATCTGGAGCAGGAATAAAGGAAGCATTAACATACACATACTTTTCTACAGCACACTTTGGACACAGATTTTCAAAAGCTAATTGAAAGCAAATTACTAATGAACCATAAGTCAGCAGATCTGGTATAAAGACTAGAAATTCTTTTTGGAAGGAAGTTCCTATCTGATGACATTTCAATCTTAACCCGTCCAGATAAGGAGAATGACTATTGTGGACAGATATTCCCCTTGGATCTACTGGCACTATAAGAATATGAGTTGTCAGGCCGGGTGCGGTGGCTCACGCCTGTAATCCTAGCACTCTGGGAGGCCGAGGCGGGAGGATCGCTCAAGGTCAGGAGTTCAAAACCAGCCTGAGCAAGAGCGAGACCCCGTCTCTACTAAAAATAGGAAGAAATTAATCGGCCGACTAAAAATATATAGAAAAAATTAGCCGGGCATGGTGGCGCGTGCCTGTAGTCCCAGCTACTTGGGAGGCTGAGGCAGTAGGATTGCTTGAGCCCAGGAGTTTGAGGTTGCTGTGAGCTAGGCTGACGCCACGGCACTCACTCTAGCCTGGGCAGCTGAGTGAGACTTTGTCTCAAAAAAGAAAAAGAAGACACAGCGCGCTCAACACCTGCCCCAAGGATCGTGCTCCTCCTCCTCGGCAGAAGCCCCTGCCTTCTGCCTTCCCCCATCGCCGAGCCCTTCCTGGCCCCTTTGTCCCAACTGCCACCACCTGAGCACAGACCAGTGTCACTTCTCCCCTGCCTCTTGCCGGGCTCCTGCCACATCTCGGTCACACTCTCGCCGTTCTCTACACTGCAGCTTAAGAGCTCTTCCTACGACACATGTGGCCGGGGGCCCTCGCCCTGCCCTGCGTGGGAACTGTCCTGGCTCCCATCGCCTCCTGCTTCATTGCTCCCACACTTCGGCCACTGGGGGCATCTTCAAGCCTCTCCAAGGGGCCTTGCTCCCCTGGGTCCTTCGCCTCTGCTCCTGCCATATCCTCTGCTCAGAACATGTTCCCTCCCTCCCTTCCTCCCCATCCTTCAGGTTCAGCCTGGATGTCCCTTTTTTTTTTTTACAGCTGGATGTCCCTTCTTTGGGGCTGCAAGCTCTGAACCTCGCAAGTGAGCTAGGATCCCTCCTATGTGCTCCTAGAGGCCCCGCACGCCTCCTGGCAGCACACAAACCACTCCGTCACAACAGCTCAGTGACCTGCACACCCACTAGACCCGGAGTCCTGTGCACTCAAGGACCACGCCCAGCACTGCTCCCTGCTCACCCTCCAGGGCCTAGCAGAGGGCCCTGACACAGCAGGTGCTTAGTCACCATCTGCGGACCAAACCAGTCTCTTTTTTGGAGGAGGAGGGGTCTGTGGAACCAGAGGTCTCGGTTTCTGAAGGGGGACAGGATGGTGGGGAGGAGGAGAGCCTGGTGCCTGGGTATCCCAAGGGGCTTAACCACGGGGCACTGAACAACTGTGTGGGACACCAGATCTCTTGGGAAGGGGCATTTGGAGGAATAAAAATCAAAACATCCAGTTCTCCTCCCTCACACTCAGCCTTGGCGCAGATGAGGCTAGCCGAGGGGTAGTTGAAGGACTTGAGGATTCGGGAGACCGCCAGGCTGACGTCCTCGTTACTGGGGTATAAGCTGACAGACGCGAAGCGAAGGTACTGAAGGCGGGGTGTCTCCTCGGGACCCACCTTGATGTGGGGGATCTGGACAGAGAGGGAGCTTCGGCTTCCATCCTGCTCCTCCTCCCAGGGACCCGCTCCCCCACCCACCCCAGCCCACGCTCCCCACCTCACCTCCTTCTCCCCACAGATATGGCTCACGGTGGAGGCAGATGCTGGGCTGGAGGAGGGCCCCAGGACAGACACGACCCCCTTGGGCAGGATCTGACACACTGCAGGGGACGGGGAAGAGACCACAGAGTCAGCGACCCCCTGCGTCCTCTCCTCCATCCTCCAGGGAGCCGCCCTGGCCCAGGGGAGGATCCAGACACTTGGAGATGCCTGATCCTCTTCCACCACCTGGGACCCAGAGGGCCAATCCCTGACCCACCCAACACAGCGACAAACGAGGGGACATGAGACAGAGACAGACAGGGGGACAGAGCAACAGAGGGATAGGTCAGACCAAGAGAGATCGAAGGAGACCGAGAGAGACGAGGAGAAAGAGACACCATGGGCCCCCTCTGGCCTGCAAATCCAGTGCCGGGTTCCTCGGCCTTTGTCCTTCTCAATCTTTTTAGCTCTCTGACCCTGAACCCACAGCCGAGGGCCCCTGGATCCTCTACACCCAGACACCACTCTTCTGTGGCATTTACTTGCTCCTCTTTCTTCTGCTTTCTTTTCCCCTTAAACGGGTGTGTGTGTCTCAACACTGGGAGGTGGAAGCCTGTTGCTTTTGCCTGTCCAGTGCCTGTTCTCATGGCAGAACCCTAACTTCTCCTGGGGGAACTACCCCCGCCCTTCTGTCCACGTGGCTCCCAGGATTGACCCACACCCGACTCACGCCTGGTCAGCACAGAACCACATCCCCCTAGCCACAGACTGGTTCAGAGATGGGTATGGGCTCAAATCAGGTCTGCTACAGGTATTACAGCGTTTGCTAAACTGGTGAGATATAGGCTTTGAGCTGCTGGGCCATCCTGCCACCAGCTGGGGAGAGCATTCCTAAAAATGAAGCCAATCCCAAAGAAAGCAGGGCCCAGAGATAAAAACAGAGAGATTCTTGGGACATTATTTCAATGCCTGGATCTAGCCATACCTGAAACCATCCTGGGACATCATTTGAGTACATGGATCCAGCCATGCCTGAAATTAGTTCTTAGGCCTTTTAGTAACATGATCTATTAAGTTCTCTTTTTGCCTTAAACCAGCCTGAGTTGGGTTTCTGCCCCCTCTAACGAAAAGCATCATAACTGAACGACTCATCTTGCTCCAAACTTGTTCCTTCTGTGCCTTCCTCGCTGCTGAGGGCCCCGCCATTTGCACAGACCAGATGCCTGGAAATGGTGCTTGCCTTCAATCCCTCTCCTGACAGCCAATTAGTCACTAAGTCCCAGCTCTTCTTTGTCCTCGGATTTTTCTCACATCTGTCCCCTCTATCCCTGCCCTACTTTAGGATTCTCAACTCAGGCATGTACCAGCCTCCTCACTCATCACCCAAATCCAGCCTCCAGATTCTCCTTCCAGATACCCATCGATGGCTCCCCACTGCCTGAATATGGAGGTGACATCTTTCCCCCGGCACTGCAGTCCTCTCCAGCTGCCTGCCAAACGGCCCAGCCTCACTTCCCACTGCCCTGTCACATTCAGCCTGGAAGTTTCTCACAATCCCCCCAAACGTGTCCTGAATCCAGGTGGTCAGGATGAACTCACCCCCACACCCCATTCCTTGCCTCCAAATACGTCCCCCTGCTCCCTACCCCAGCTCTAGACTCTAGTACATGACTGAAATGTCATCTGCCTCCTCACCCTCCATCCCAGCTTCTCCCAAATTGTGCTCTATGCTGCACCAGTCAAAAAAGACTGGGAAACACTGTACCCCACTCTCCCACTCACTGATATGAAACATGCATGAACATAATAAAGCCTCTGATAAGGCCTGCAGGAAAAAAATGTCTAAAACACATTTTAAGGCAGCAACTCCCAAAGGTCTATGACCCCAGAACATCTGTTCAAGCAACATCTATGAACATTCATTCAGCCCATTATATTCAACAACCGCTTAACGTAACCCTACCATGTAGCCGACCATGCCTGGAGCAAGGCCACTCCTTCTACAACCTGTTCGCCTTTCAAAGCTCAGCTTCAATCTAGCCTTCTCCAAATTGCCTTCACTGACCCCTGCCCTGAGCCCTCTGGCGGCCTGGGACCCTTGATATTCAGCTCTGGGGCTGACAGGTGTCCCCGGTCAGCTGTGAAGCTTCCTCCAAATGAGGCCCTGGGCTCTTCCAGGGCAGGACTGGGGCTTACGCTCTTGCCCACCCTGCCATGCCCAGCAGCAGCTGCCTCTGGAAAGGAGAAAGCAGAGACAGACACAAAGGAAGGGGCCAGATGGAGCTAGAGGAGGACAAGGCCGAGTCGGAGGCTGGGGCAGAGGGACACACTGAGGGCCACTGGCCTGCCCTGCCTCACCCCACGCCCCTGTGGCCCCGCTCACTGGTGTCCGTGGTCTCGTACTGGCTGTCCCGCTGCAGCTCAAAGATGTCTACTTCCACGCGGGCCTTGGCTGGGACCTCAATGATCCCGTTGATCTGCTCCCGGGCTAAGGCCAAGGCCAGACGCTCACCGCGGCCACACACTGTCTGGTCATCCAGGATTGCAGCTGAGGGGATACAGGAGTTGGAGACCAGACTCCAGGGTCCTGAAGAAGGAAGGGGCTGGGGTCCTGGACTCTTGGGCTCTGGAGTGAGGCAGGTGTGGGGACTAGGGGTCTGGACTCTTGGGTCTGAGGGTGGTGAGAGTTGGGGGTCTGGACTCCTGGGTCCAGGGGGAGGTATTGGAGGCTGAGACCCGAGGCCCAGACTCCTGGGTCCTGAGGAACTGGCATGCCTGGGTCCCCAGAGAGGAGCCCGGGGCCCAATGGGAGGGTCTCTGAGGAGGTGGGGCAGGGTGCTGAAGGCCTCACCCATGCGCAGTGATGAGAGCACCTGGCAGCTGGGGCTGGCGAAGGCAACAATCAGCAGCAGCAGCAGCTCAGCCGGCATCTTCCTCCCCTCCTCATGGGGACGCAGCTGCCGCGGCCCCCACTCGCCACCTGCAGGGAGATCCCCAACCCACAGGGAGACTGCTGATGTGGGGGAATGCAGCCCCTTGGAGGACTGCTGGATGAAGTGGCAACCACAGCCCCCGGGACATTGGTGGTGAGGAGTTCGCAGTTCTGAAGGGCCCTGCTCTGGTTAGAAGCTTGCGATACTGCGGGCATTGCTAGAAGGCTCACAGGGCACTACCAGAGAGGAGCTCACGACACTCGGGCCTGAGTGGGACAGGCTGGGAAAGGATGGGCACAGCTACCAAAATGGCAGGGAAGCATGTGAATTCTAGGGACCAGTCCCACCCCAATAGGAAACCAGGAAGTGCCACCCCCCACCCAGTCCCGCCCCTGTCTCTGGGCAGGCGGCTGTTCCCAAGCAACAGAAACTGGCTGGAGAGGATGCGGTGGTTGCTAAGCAACTCCATCCCAGGCCTCACTTGCCACTTTCCTGACGTCCCTGGTTCCCACAATCCCGTGGGGAGAGAGGCCTGGACATCCAGGGTCTGGAGGGGAGAGTATCTGGGAGTTAGGAAACTTGGGGAGAGATCGGGGGAGGGAGAGGGAGAGACATGGAAATGCAGATGGATGAACTCAAAGCAGCAAAAGGACCAAAAGGACCAATACATATAGAGGAGGGGGAACAGAGAGACAGAAAGTAGAAGAGAGACTTAGAGAGGGGAAAGATGAAGAGACTCAGAAAAGGAGAAAGGAAAAAAACAGGCAGAAACACAAGGGAATATAAAGAAGATAAGACAACAGGAAAATGGAGACAGAAAGGCAGAGAAATAGGGAAGGAGAGTTATGGGGAGCTAGGGACAGGACTAGGGGAGAGAGAGGGAAGAGACGGGGACATGGAAAGATGAGATGGAGAAAGTACAGAGCAGGGAGAAGAGGAGGAGGCTGGAGAAGGGGAAACCCAGGCATAGGAGAGACACAGGAAGAGAAGACACAAACCGATCTGGGTTACAACCAGGGAGAGCCAGAGGGTGGAAAGTAAGGCAGGGAGTGAGCTGCCTGCCAGAAGTGGGTGTCCAACCACTGTCCCCCACCCAGCTCTGGGAGCTGAAGCACAGGGGCAGACAACGTATCTCTGCTCCTCACAGCTCTCCACCCCAGGGAGTCAGGGATTCCTCCAGGTATCCCTGGCCTTCCACAGGGCAACCACTGAGCGGGGAGGAGTCTGACCAGATGTGCAGCTACCCCTGGCTCAGGGCCGTGCCCCAAGGGAAGGGACACTTGGGTGCCCCATGGAGTACGGTTACTGCAGGGCTCACCGTGCGGTGAGGTGAGCCTGGACCCCCGACACTCACTCCGCCCAGTCCCCATGGAAGGAGGGGAAACAGTGGGATGAGAACTGCCAGGGAAGGGCAGAGACACAAGTCAACTGTTCTGACCGTCTTGAGGGTCAAGGAAAACCCAGGTCAGGACAACAGGAAACCAGAACAGTCCCAGCTCTGCCCCCGACTCACTGTGTGACCTTGAGCAAGTCACCACTCTCTCTTTGGGCCTCTGGGAAGGAGAGGCTGGAGGTGGAGGGCATGCTGGGCAGGCTGGTGGCTGCAAACTGTAATGGGATCTAAGGTGAAGGCTTGTCAAGGGTGAAGGAGCAAGGGATGCTGGGAGGCCCGGAAGGAGAGCTCACCGGGAGGGTGTGAAGGGCGGGGCTCAGAGAGGCAGGGGTGGGGTGGGTCATCCTGAGACACCAGGGACTTCCGGGCAAACCAGGGAGCAGAGACTAAAGGACAGAAAGACCAAGGAAGAGACAGGGCAGAGGGACAGGGACCCACAGGTGGGAGCAGAAAGATAGAGACAGCGTGTAGGACAGGGTTGGGGACAGCAAACAGACACAGAGGTACAGGAAGGTTCGCACAGAAGGACGCACAGCCCAAACGGTAGGACCTGGGGCTAAATAAGATACAGACTCAGCCCAGCAGTGAGACACCACTGAGACAAGACAGAGGGTGTGAGAGGGGACGGGAGGGTGTCAGGCAGGCCTGAGACTCACAGACCCCCCAGACTTAGGCAAAGCTGGACAAAGGTGAAAACAGGAAACGACTGAGTCAGGGGCCACACCCGGGGAAAGAGGCAGACAAGCGGGTAAAGGAGAGCCATCCGTCAGCCAAGGTGAGAAGCAGGCAGGTGAGTGAGGACAAAGGGGCCAAGCAAGGGAGTGGGCAAAAAATAAACAGCAGCTGGTACAAGAAGCACGGGGAGGAGAGAGACAGCAAAACTCTGGAAAGAGAGAGAAAGCATGTCGGAGCTGCACCGCAGGCCTCCAGAGGAGGAAGGGGCAGGGGGAGAAGCACACAGGGGGAGAGACACTTGCAAACTAGGAGAGGAAGAGCATCAGGGAAGGATACTGAGGCGGGGAGGAAGAGTGAGAGCCCTGGAGGAGCACAGGCAGACACAGGGCGTGCACCCGCTCAAGGGGACAAGCCCACACGAGGCACAGCCACCCTGAGACACTCAGGGATGCCGTGCGGGGGAGCAGAAGAACCCAGGGCCCCGAGCCCCCAGGCACAGGAAGGAATGGGAGCGGAAAGGCCATGCAAGGTAACGCAGATGCGGGGAGAGAGGACGGGGGCGGGAAGAACGAGCCCAGCGAGGAAGAGCCAGTGTGGACGCCGAAAGGCAGGGACTGGCAGGGCAGCGGCTAAGGGGCGAGGGATGGAGGAGCCCGGTGCCCAGCGTGGATCCGGGCGAGAGCGGAAAAAGTGAGACTGAGCACAGCCTCAAGCCCAGAGGTGGAGAGAGGGAGGGGGGCCCGGGGAGCACAGGGACAGCAGAGGCACAGAATGGAGAGAAGTGGAAAGAGACCTGCCAAGGGAGCCTCAAAAGAGAGAGCCGAGACACGCGGAGCTCCGCCAGAGAGAGAGGGCTACCCACAGAGACACGCCAACGAAGGGCTGGGCTACAGCAAAGAAGACAGAAGTTGGGCAGAGTCTGCGAGAGGCCCAAGAGATACGTGAAATGGAGACTCAAAAACAGAAAGACATTTCCAGGAGAAAGAATCTGGATGGGATGCGGACAGGGCAGGCACAGGGATGAGGCTCAGAGAAAGGGATGGGGGAGAGAGAGAGAAGAGAGAGAGAGAGAGAGTCTGTCTGGGCTGGGACCAGGACTGAGGCTGGGAGAAAGCAGGGGCAGAGCCATGCCAGGGGCCTGGGAAAAGTGAGCCCAAAAGTAAGACACAGTCAGCCCCTTAGGACGCCAGGAGGCTGGGGGTCTGGGGCAGGGGTGACTTGGGTACCCAGAGGGGTGAGGAAAGGTCGAGGTGAATGGAGACTGGGGAGACAGAGGCGCAGAGCAGGCCCCTGGTGGGGGAGGGTACTTGCCAGTTCGGGGAGCAGTGGGGGCCCTGCCAGGCGCCACTGAGCCCAGCCTTCCAGGACCCAGAACCCAGCCCAATCCCCGCCTGCAGACACTCACGGATCCTGGTGGGACGGAGGGCTGGGCTCCCTCGAGGCCCGAGGAACGACAATGACAACGGGAGATGCTCTGGCGCTGGGTGGTGGTGTGGCTGGGGTGGGGTGGGGGGGAGAGGGCAGTCCACAGGGCCCCCTCCCCCGCCACCAGCGGTGGCCCCCAACTAATCCAAAACGGTGGCTCCCCAGGAGCAGGGAGGAAGGACAGGTGGAAGAGGAGAGGGCGGGCCAGGGAGGGGAGGAAGGGGAAAGGAGAAAATGGAGGAGAGAAGGGGAGAGAGGAGAAGGGGAAGGAGCAAATGGAGGGGAAGGAGGGAGGAAAGGAAGAGAGGAAGGTGAAAACAGAAGGGGGGGGTACAGGCAAAGCCGGGGGAGGGGGAAGCTGGCCCGGGAAAGGGCCCCCGCCCCCTCCCCTAGCCGGGCCGGCCTGGGGGGGCCACAGGGGGCGAGGACAGGGTGGAGAAAAGGAAGCCGGCCATCAGGAAGAGTGGGGGAGGGGAGGGCCTGACTGGGGGGAGGGGGCCACCCCCTTCCCCCCTCCCCCCAGAGCCTTGGTCCTGCCCTGGATGAGGCAAGGGCCTGGAGTCCTCAAGCCCTCAGCCCCCACGGGAAAAGCATGCTGGGGGCCAGGAGAGGCCCAGGAGTGGAGGGGCTGGAGAGGATGGGGTGCTGGGAGACCCGGAGAGGCCGAGAAGGGGGCAGACGAGGTGGAGAGATGGGGAGGAGGGAGAGGCGGAGAGAAAGAGGGAGGGGAGGAGGGAAGGGAGCAGGTGGAAGAAGGAGGCGGAGGAGGGTGGGGTGTCCCGGGGGCTCCCGGCGCAGGGCCTCGGCGAGAGGGCCTGGCCACAGACTCCTGGTCCCTTGCGAGCAGCAGCCGCTGCCGCTGCCACCGGCTCCAGTCCCTGGCGGGGCCTGCCTCCCGCTGCTGGCCGCCGCCGCCGCCACCGCTGCCGCCACCGCTTGTCTCCCCTCCGAGGCCGCCGCCTGCCTGCCCGCCCGCCGCCCGCGCTGGGTCCTGGAGCGCAGGGGGGCGGGGTGGGGGGGAAGAGAGATGAGGGAGGGAGGGAGGCAGGGAGGAGGGCTGGCAGGAGGAAGGGAGGGAGGCAGGCAGAGAGCAAGGAGGGAGGGGAATCAGGGGAGGGGGAGCCCGTATTGGTCGGGGCTGGGGGCCCCCGCGAGGAGAATGCTGATGAGAAGAAGGAGCTGCATTGGATGGAGGGCCCACCCCTGACCACCCCTTCCACCACCCCATGCCACCGCCCTGCCCAGGCAGCCCTGGGCACAGGAGCGCAAGGAGATGAGAGGCAGGGAGACCTGGGGAGAAGGCCATGGAGATGGGTGGAGAGGGCTACAGAGATGAAGAGACATGCAGAAAGATGAAAGACAGCCATCAAGACCCAGAAAGGTGGGCCAAGTCCCACAAACCCACAAGGACAAGGACAGGGAAAAGCCCAGGGATAAGAAAGGCCCAAGGAGACAAGGAAGCAGCCCAAAGAGACATGAAAAAGGAACTCGGAAACAAGGGGCAGTTCATAGACACAGGCAGCTCCCCATGAAGGAAAAAAGGGGAGAGGCCAGAGACACAGAGTACTCCCTTGGGTACAGGCAGCATCCACCGAAATGGGAACAAGGCAGCAAATCACAGAGGCAGGGAGAGGGGCAGGGGGAGCTGGAGAAGGTCACAGACACTGGGGGGAGGCCCAGAAACATCAGGGGACCCACAGACACATGGATGTGGCTCACAGACACAAGAAGCCCACTGAGGCAGGAGTGACCAGCCATAGAGATGAGGGAGAAGCCCCCCAAAATAGAAATAGCTCCCACAGAGGTGAGGGGATGGATGGTGAGTATGGGAATTCTCTGTAATGCATAGAGAAATCCTCAGGACACACAGAGATGAGTGGGAGGGAGCAGAGAGGCAGTGGGAAAGAGGGTGGGACAACAGGGCAGGGAGCTGGAGGGCAGAGCCAGGAGAAGCAGAAGACTTCCTCCCAGGAACACTCTGCAGCCTCTCAGAGGGAGCTGAGCAGGCCAGGGGGATGGAAGAGAGAGCGACGACACAGATCTTAGAGTGGGGGTGGGTGGTGCACGGCTGGGTGGGGGTGAAATTTGGGGGAAAGGAACATGACAGTTGGCGCTGAAGGCTGAGCCCGTGACTCACCACCACCCCCGATGCTCGTGATGGGGAGGAGACACTGACATACTCACGTGCAGCCCCCAGCACATGTGACCGCATGCCTTGAACACACAGCTGACACATGGTAACTCTAGGACTACATGCCAGCCTAGCACTGGAAGCCCTCAGCAAGCTGGCATGTGGGGCATCCCCAACATACATCTCACCCCAAAGGACCACCAATTTTGTCCTTCACTCCAGCCAGGCCTGAAAGCCCACACTCATACCGGCCTCTAGGCCTTTGCTTACGCAGGACCCTAATGTAGAACAGCTATCCTCCTCTCTAAATTCGACCTGTCCCAGAAGTCCTAGTCCCATGCTACCA
The DNA here is from genome assembly GCA_963574885.1 of Lepilemur ruficaudatus. NCBI lineage: Eukaryota > Metazoa > Chordata > Mammalia > Primates > Lepilemuridae > Lepilemur > Lepilemur ruficaudatus. The sequence goes on along the minus strand of CAUYRT010083736.1, from coordinate 18,414 downwards.
CCTCCAGAAAGACTGATTCAGGCTTCAACTTACTCCTGTATCATTTGAAGAAGAGGGACCTAATCGACTCAGTAAGTTGGGCAATCCAAAGTCCTAGCAGAAAGGGGCCTGAGAAATCAAGCTAGACTCTCAGATTTTTAAATGGGGAAAAGGAGGCCTTAGCAGAAGCTAGAACCGCCCAAGATCAGAGAGCCTGTCAAAGACTGAGCCTAGCTTCCAATTCTCTGGCTACAACCCGCCCCCACCCCCCGGGGATTCTAAGGGCAAGCCCAGACTGCCTGGAGCAGATTGGGGCTAGCTTTAGCTTCACTGACTACCACTGATGTCTTTCCACTACTTTTTGCATCCATCCCCTCAATCTATAGCTGCAGATTAGAGCCTGGGGGCCAAGAGTATAGACCTTGGACCTAACTCCTGGGTTGGAATCCTGGCTGTGTCTCTTCTGAATTATGGGAACTTGTACACGTTACTTAACTTCTCTGAGCCTCAGTTTCTTTGTAAAGTCAGGGTGATAGTTTCCCCCTCATAGAAGTGTTGGGAGGATTAAAACGAATAATGCATGTAAAGCATTGAGCATAATACCTAGCACGTCATGACACACCCAGGAGATGTTAGCTATTATTATTAGATTCCTGGAGATAATAATAAAAATAACTAACTCCTACATAGATCTTACTCTGTGCCTCACAACAATCATGAGACAAGGGCTGTTATTATCCCCATTACACAGATGAGAAATGGAGGCACAGGGCAGTCGACTTGCCCGAGGTCACAGCTAGGAAGTGACAGGGCCAAGATTCCAATGCAAGCAGCCTGGTTTAACCACAGGAGCCTGATGTTAGGGAGTTTAATCTAGGAAAATGTTAGAACATCTAGATAGAGACCAAATGGACACAGCAAAGTAGATGGCTGAAGAGTCAGACCTGGGTCTCACTCTGTGCTCCATCCTCTAGCAGCTTTCTGACCTCAGGTAGGTAAATGATCCAACTCTGAGACTCAGTTTCTTCGTCTGAGAAATGGGTGGTGGTGAGGGATGAGGGGTTGGACCAAGTGAATTTCTTGCAGCTCCTCTGTCCTTGGGTCTGGAAACAGTTCTAAGGGCACTGAACCTACTTACTCCCCAGGCCCTGAGTGCCACAGGGGAAGGTGAGTAGGGATGGCCATAGCCCCTTGGATACATTTGGCCCCACTGTCCTTGAGCTGCGCAGGGTCAGAGTCACCCTGTAAGGAAGCAAAACAGAGTCCTACAGGCTCACTTCCTTCAGGCTCTCACCCTAACTGTCCTGCAGGTCCTCTACCCCCACACTAGGTTTCTTTTTTTTGAGACAGAGTCTCACTCTGTTCCCCGGGCTAGAGTGCCGTGGTGTCAGCCTAGCTCACAGCAACCTCAAACTCCTGGGCTCAAGCGATCCTCCTGCCCCAGCCTCCCGAGTAGCTGGGACTACAGGCGTGTGCCACCATGCCCAGCTAATTTTTCTATATATTTTTAGTCGGCCAATTAATTTCTTTCTATTTTTAGTAGAGACGGGGTCTCGCTCTTGCTCAGGCTGGTTTCAAACTGCTTACCTTGAGCCATCCTCCTGCCTCGGCCTCCCAGAGTGCTAGGATTACAGGCCACACTAAGTTTCTTCAAGTTAAACTTTTTGTTCTGCTTTTCCTTTTCCTCCACATTCCCTCTCCTTGCTTCTCCTCTGACATTCCTCCTCCCTCCCTCAAAAAAAAAAAATTCCCTTGTCTTTTTTCTCCTTTCGTTCCTGTTGCCTTCACTCCTTTCTTTTTAATAAAAGAGTTTTGAGCCTTGGTTTCCCTTTTCTCCCTTCCTGTGATTGGTGTCACTTTCCCCTCTCCCATTCGCGCAGAGTGGTGTTTCACTTTCTCCCTTTGACCCCTGGGGGTTTCTGAGCTTCAACTCCCCGGCTCTATCCCTGCGGGCGTCGCGTGCCTCAATTTCCCAGACTTTCCCCTTCCCTGATGCGGACGCCAAATCCCGCCCGGCGCCCCCAAGATGGCGGCCGCAGGCTCGCTCGGCCGCCTGACGTCATCACGCTGCCCTTCGCTCAGCGCTCCCCTCTCGAGCCGTCAGAGGCGGAGTCGACGAGGAGGTGGAGGAGGAGTATCCTCCAGGGAGGTTTAAGGGGGCGGGCATTAGCAAACCAGGGGGCCTGCCGGTGAGGAAACGTCGCCAGCGGATTGGTTGGGCTCTGCTGGGCTTCTCAACGCTCCGCGCTATTGGTCCAAGCCTCAGAGACGTGAGCGTCGATTGGCTGAACGGCAAGGGCCAGACGAGCGATGATTGGGCGCGTTCGGCCGTCGGCGCGGCGGCCGTGGAGGAAGGTGGGAGGGGCGTTGCTGAGGGTGGCTTAGGGCTAGAGCGAGGCTGCCGAGCAGGCGAGACGCTACGGCGGGAGCTAGAGAGGCGCAGCGCTAGGGAGGCCGTGCAAGGGGAACCGTGGCCTGGGCCTGGGTCCGGGGCGTGTGAGACGGCGGAGGCGGGTGAGTGCAAGCGGGCGCACCGAAGGCCGGCCCGGCTCCCCACCCTACCCCGCGGCCTCCTCTCGCCACCCCGCCTGCGCACTGAGGGCCCGAGCGGGGCACGCGCCGGGCGGTGAGGGCACAGCGGCACCAACGGCCGCCGGGGCGCGCGGGTGGCGGGGCGAGGGACGGGCCGGGGCGGCGGGTGGGGAAAGGGTTTGAGTCTTGTGGCGGGGCTGAGTGAGGAGAGGCGGGGCTCGGGCTGGGAGGGACCGGGGCGGGAAGGGGAGGCCTTACAGCAGTCCCTGAGGAGAGTTTCGAGGCTCCATGGGGTGTTGGGGTAAAGGGCTTGGTGGTGGGACGAGTCCAGGACCGCGGGAGCTAGGGCGGTTAGACGGCATTGGGATCCCGGTGAGGGGTTTAGGGAGTGAGAAAGGAGGTAATTAAGTTAACATGAGGAGAAAATGTAGTTATGCTTGGGCAGAATTAGGGCAGGGAATTGGTGTGAAAAGGTATTGGGAATCTTCTCTCTAGTAGCTAAGGGAGAGGTCCAGGTGTGAAGGACGGGGTTAAATTAATATGAAGAGACGTGGAAGCAATGTGTTGGGGGTTGGGTACCCTTCGAATGCGTTGAGAGTGGTCTACGCGCAAAGAAGGACTATGTTAATAAGAAAGGGGTTTCTAGGTGTCTCCAGAATGCGCTGGGAGGAGGGTTTTTTTTGTTTTAAGTACAGGTAATTAGGCCAAAGTGAAGATGGGATTTGGTTATTGGGGGCGGGGAATAGGGTGGCAAGACATCTGTGTGCTAAAAGTGGGGTGGGCTCTGGGTATTCCTGGAGTGAGAATGAGGTGGTAGGTTGATGAGTTGGGGTTCTGGGTATCCCCAGAGTAGTAGGCTGGTGAGAGGGCTTTGGGTGTGAGGAAGAGGTGTCTGTCTACAGGATTAGGGTGGCGATGGGGCTTCTGCCTGAGAAGCATAGGGAGGCTGGGAATCTCCTTTAGAGATGGGGGCAGTGGGAAGGGTATGTGTGAAAGGAATTTAAGCCATTGTGAAGAGTCTGGCTGTCCCCAGAGTGGGTTAGAGTGTGTGGGGATCTTTTTGTGAAAAATAGGAGTTACGTTGATATGAAGAGGGGTTCTGAGCATCCCTGGAAAGGGTTAGGGTGGGGTCTTTTTGCAAATAAGAAAAGGTTAAGTTAATGTGAAGGAGGGTCTGGGTATCCCTGGAATGGGTTAGGGTATGTGGGTGTATAAAGGGTTTAAGACAATGTGGAAAAGGTATCTGGGCATCCTCAGAATGGGTCAGAGTGGGCCTGTTTTGCAAAGAAGAGGTGCTTAGTTGATGAGACAGTGTGGGTATCCCCGAATGAGTTGGGGTGGATGTATATGAAGAAGAGCGGTTTAAGTCAACGTGAAGGGGGGATATGGGCATCCCAGAAGGGGTTACAACTGTAGATTTGGTCTTGGAACAAGGAAGAATTGATTAACGTGAAGTGTCTGGATACCCTAGACGCGTGAGTTAGAGTGGTGGGATGGGTCTAGACAGGAAGAAAGGGTTAGGCTTTTGTGAAGATGGGTCTGGGCATTCTGGATGAGGGGGTCAGGGTTGTGGGAGAGGGCCTTGATTTGTAGAGGAGGTTCAGTAGTTTAAGGGGAGGGCTGGGTATCATGAGGAAGTTGTTAAGGTGGGGAAGGTGTGAGTGTGGGTATAGGTTAGTGTGAGAAAATTTGACTGGGGAAGGGATAGCTGGATGTGAGGAATCTGGGCACCATAGGAAGAGAGTTAGTGGGTAGCAGGGGTTGTGTGTGGAGGAAGAGGGGTGAAAGTGGAGTGGTGGGGCACTGGGTCAGTTTGAGCAGTCTGGGTGTAAAAAGAGGTCCAAGAACCTGGGAGAAGGAGCAGAGGCCACGGGAGGAGTGTGGCTGGGAGAAATAGGCAGTGAAGGCCTATGAGAGGTTTCACCTGGGTACCTTGGAGAGGGAATGGGGTAGTGTGAGTTCATTAGGAGAGGAGACAGGTTGCTGTTGATGGGCGGGACCGCGGGGCCTGCTGGGAGGCATAGGAGACGAGGGGATTGGACAGGTTGCAAGGATCTAGTGGGTGGAGTTTGGTTCCAGTTGATTCAGAGGTGAGATTTGGGATAGATTCCGGGGAACGGAATGCTGGGAAGATTTTTATGTTTGGTGTTTTTGTTTTATGTTCAGGGGAGAAAGGATTGTTAGGGAAGGAGGTGGGATTAGAAAAGTCAAAAAAAGTTAGAGGGGGAGACAGATCCAAGACTTTAGGAGGTGGGAGTGATAAAGGAAAGAACTGTTGCTGGGAAGGACTGAGGAAAGTGGCTCAACTGGTTCCCACTCTCCCTCTCCCAGCCCAGGGCCTTGCCGCAGCCATGACTGAGGAGTCAGAGGAGACGGTCCTGTACATTGAACACCGCTATGTCTGCTCTGAGTGCAACCAGCTCTATGGATCCCTGGAGGAGGTGCTCGTGCACCAGAACTCCCACGTGCCGCAACAGCACTTTGAGCTGGTGGGTGTGGCTGACCCTGGAGTCACCGTGGCCACAGAGGCGGCTTCAGGCACGGGCCTCTATCAGACCCTAGTGCAGGAGAGCCAGTACCAGTGCCTGGAGTGTGGTCAGCTGCTCATGTCACCCAGCCAGCTCTTGGAGCACCAGGAGCTGCACCTGAAGATGATGGTACCCCAGGAGGCAGTGCCAGCTGAGCCACCACCCAAGGCACCCCCATTGAGCTCCAGCACCATCCACTACGAGTGTGTGGATTGCAAGGCTCTCTTTGCCAGCCAGGAGCTCTGGCTGAACCACAGGCAGATGCATCTCCGGGCAACACCTACCAAGGCTCCTGCCCCAGTGGTCCTGGGGTCTCCAGTTGTCCTAGGGCCCCCCATGGGCCAGGCCCGCGTGGCTGTGGAGCACTCATACCGAAAAGCAGAAGAGGGTGGGGAAGGGGCAGCTGTCCCATCTGCAGCTGCTACCACCACCGAGGTGGTGACTGAGGTGGAGCTGCTCCTCTACAAGTGCTCTGAGTGCTCCCAGCTCTTCCAGCTGCCGGCCGACTTCCTGGAGCACCAGGCAACTCACTTTTCTGCTCCTGCCCCAGAGTCTGAGGAGCCTGCCTTACAGCAGGAAACGCTGACCTCATCACCTGCAGAGGCGCCTGTGTCTCAGCCTGACCCTGTGCCCTCCTCTGACCACAGTTACGAGCTGCGCAATGGTGAAGCCATTGGACGCGATCGCCGGGGGCGCAGGGCCCGGAGGAACAACAGTGGAGAGCCAGGTGGGGCAGCCACACAGGAGCTCTTTTGCTCAGCTTGTGACCAGCTCTTTCTCTCACCCCACCAGCTACAGCAGCACCTGCGAAGTCACCGGGAGGGCGTCTTTAAGTGTCCCCTGTGCAGTCGTGTCTTCCCCAGCCCTTCCAGTCTGGACCAGCACCTTGGAGACCACAGCAGTGAGTCGCATTTCCTGTGTGTAGACTGTGGCCTGGCCTTTGGCACAGAGGCCCTCCTCTTGGCCCACCGGCGAGCCCACACCCCAAATCCTCTGCATTCGTGTCCCTGTGGAAAGACCTTTGTCAATCTCACCAAGTTCCTTTATCACCGGCGTACCCATGGGGTAGGGGGTGTCCCTCTGCCCACGACACCAGTCCCACCAGAGGAGCCTGTCATCGGTTTACCTGAGCCAGCCCCAGCAGAGACTGGAGAGCCAGAGGCCCCCGAGCCCCCCGTGTCTGAGGAGAGCTCAGCAGGGTCCACTGCCCCAGGCACCTACCGCTGCCTCCTGTGCAGCCGTGAATTTGGCAAGGCATTGCAGCTGACCCGACACCAGCGTTTTGTGCACCGGCTGGAGCGGCGCCATAAGTGCAGCATTTGCGGCAAGATGTTCAAGAAGAAGTCTCATGTGCGTAACCACCTGCGCACACACACTGGGGAACGGCCCTTCCCCTGCCCTGACTGCTCCAAGCCCTTCAACTCGCCTGCCAACCTGGCCCGCCATCGGCTCACGCACACAGGGGAGCGGCCCTACCGGTGTGGGGACTGTGGCAAGGCCTTCACGCAGAGCTCAACGCTAAGGCAGCATCGCCTGGTGCATGCCCAGCACTTCCCCTACCGCTGTCAGGAATGTGGGGTGCGTTTCCACCGCCCTTACCGCCTGCTGATGCACCGCTACCACCACACGGGCGAGTACCCATACAAGTGTCGCGAGTGTCCCCGCTCGTTCTTGCTGCGCCGGCTGCTGGAGGTCCACCAGCTTGTGGTCCATGCAGGGCGCCAGCCCCACCGCTGCCCATCCTGTGGGGCTGCCTTCCCCTCCTCACTGCGGCTCTGCGAGCACCGCTGTGCAGCTGCAGCCGCCCAGGCCCCACGGCGCTTCGAGTGTGGCACCTGCGGCAAGAAAGTGGGCTCCGCTGCACGGCTGCAGGCGCATGAGGCGGCTCATGCAGCTGCTGGGCCTGGAGAGGTCCTTGCTAAGGAGCCCCCAGCCCCGAGGGCCCCGCGGGCCACTCGCACTCCAGGTGCCTCCCCGACAGCCCTTGGAGGCACCGCCACAGCAGCCCCTGCGACCCCTGCCCGGCGCCGGGGTTTGGAATGCAGCGAGTGCAAGAAGCTGTTCAGTACAGAGACATCACTACAGGTGCACCGGCGCATCCACACAGGTGAGCGGCCATACCCGTGTCCGGACTGCGGTAAAGCCTTCCGTCAGAGTACCCACCTGAAAGACCACCGGCGCCTGCACACAGGTGAGCGGCCCTTTGCCTGTGAAGTGTGCGGCAAGGCCTTTGCCATCTCCATGCGCCTGGCAGAACATCGCCGCATCCACACAGGTGAACGGCCCTACTCCTGCCCCGACTGCGGCAAGAGCTACCGCTCCTTCTCCAACCTCTGGAAGCACCGCAAGACCCACCAGCAGCAGCATCAGGCAGCTGTGCGGCAGCAGCTGGCAGAGGCAGAGGCTGCCGTCGGCCTGGCTGTGATGGAGACTGCAGTGGAGGCACTGCCTCTGGTGGAGGCCATTGAGATCTACCCTCTGGCTGAAGCTGAGGGGGTCCAGATCAGTGGCTGACCCTGCCCCATTTCTCCCTTCAGCACCGCCGTGCCCTGTTGCTGAAGACCTTCCGACGTCCCCCTAAGCTCTGTACAGACTGTGCCCCTTCCCCATCCTGTCCCCACCACTGTGTAAGTTCTGTAATTGGATCTGTTCTCCCTTTTGAGGTGGAGGTACTTTGGAGTCCTTGATATGCATAAAGGTACTCCCCCTACCTTCCACCTTTTAGCACTGGTGACCCCAAAGTGAAACCATTAATAAAGACTGAGTTGGACTATGAGCTTTTGTGAGGCCCAGCTGTGTAGAGTGGAATTTGAGGAGTCGTGAGGCCAGGTACTGGATCTGACTTATCATGGCTGCATTACCAGCACCCAGAGTGGGGCCTGCTGGATAGTAGGAGCTCGGTACACGTGCTGGACTGAAGAGAAGGACCTGGCATCACAGGCATGGCTCAGAATGGGGACTTGACTCTGGTGCTGGAGGGAGGCAGCATGGCTTTCTTGCCACTAGAGGTCCCCACATCCCCGTGGAAAAGGTCGAAGCTATTTCTGGTGGTTGTAGGAACATAATTATAGAGATCAGATTCTTAGCACCCCTGTCCCTCACTTTCGGCCTGACGTGGGCTGTGTCTCCCACGGCTGTCTGGTTTTCTCACTGGATGCCTGAGAGCAAATGCAGGTGTGATTTGTAGGGCAGAAGGTAGCCTCTTGGGCCAGACCCAGGTGTGGGATTGGAGAAGATTCTGAATAATCTGTGCCTGGGGGTAGGAAGCCTCATAGGGGGAGATGCCTTGAAGCCCCCCCCCCCCAGGAATTGCACTTTGGCACAAACCAACAAATTTTTGTGGAGAGGGGGATCATTGGGGTGATTGGCCAATGTTTGAACATCTACTTAGTTTCAAGTACTTTCCTACATTATTTTGAATAGTATTCATGCTGATCCTATGAGAACATTTTGCAGGGAAGGAATCTGCAGTCAGAAACATTGAGATGACTTGACCAAGGTGAAATTCAACCCAGGCAGGGCAGAGCTGGAATTTAAGCCTAGTTTCATTTGTTTTAATCACCTGGTGGTTTCCTCTCTACTCTGCTGCCATCTGCCTACTTGGGAGAGGGTGGTGAAGACGTGATGGGGAATGTGTGACTGGTGGGTGGAAATGCTGAGTTGCTGGGCTAGCCTTGCCTGTAAGACACCCCCACCCCTGGCCCCGATTGCTCTAGGTCCTTATCTTGGAAAGAACTCTTATTCAGAACCCCAGTGGAAGCTATTTATTTTGAAACTCTGGGAAAGGGAGGCCCAAGAAACTGCCCTCGCAGTCAACTCCCTTTGAGGCCTTTAGCCCTCTGCAGGCACCAGGGCTCTAGGACACAGTTTGAAAACCACTGGTTTGACCTGTTGCTCAGATGAGAAGAGGGCTAGAGGTCAGGTCTCCTAACTCTACTACAACGTGCTTATTTTAATAATTTTTTTAAAAAGAAAAAGCACCCATTTGATGTCCTAACAGCCCCTGTGAAGAGCAAATCTCTATTAAGCAGTTGTTTCTCACTAGGGGGTGTTGACAGTGGACACCATCTTTCAGTTACTGCATACCTTGCAAAAAGGACTTGAGCCATCGTAGCCCAGCGTGCCGGTCCCCCTAATCCCCAGGTAAAGTCATAAGTGCTTTCAACAATTGGAGCAGTCATCCTTACAAAACCAGATAAAAATCAGGTCAGATCAAGAAAAGGGACAAGAATGGAGAAAAAAACCTGAGGGTGATGGTTAACCAGATGTTCTCAGCAGAAAAGAATGGCTTTGTGACAGTGGTTGACTATACTTGCCCCACTGTTCTTTTTGGGAGCCTCAGATGGAGGAGGAGTTTTAGACTCCTACCCTGAGAAAAGTTTACGTGTACAAACATGTTTACGAACAAGTTCAGGGGATTCATCGTTCGCTCTCACCCCACTGAAAGTTGCATGGTCCTCAGTTGAACTGTGATCCTAAAAAAGATAGCACGATAGCGCTAATCACTTGCTGGATGCTGGTGTTGGGGTTGGACGGTTCCCCAATTTTAATGTGTGTTAGGCAGTTCCCTCCGAGGAAGGCCGATCAGCAGGCCAATCTGGGATGAGACCCAGGGTTCTGCATTGTGCACACATACCAATCCTGATGAAGGTGGGGCTTGCATTGCCTGTTTTTGGTTGGAATGGAAGTTGCACAAGCCAAAGTAGTCAAGGGGACAACACTGTTCACCTAGTGCCCGATACAGGTTTTTGTTTTTTTTTTTAAGAGAATGGGGGGTCTTGTTCTGTGCAGTGGTGGATCATAGCTCACTGCAGCCTTGAACTCCTGGGCTCAAGTGATCCTCCTGCCTCTGAGCAGCAACTGAGCAGCTGGGACTACAGTGTGCACCACCACTTATGACTAATTTTTTATTTTTATAGAGACAGGATCTCACCATGTTGCCCAGGATGGTCTGGAACTCCTGGCCTCAAGCAGTCCTCTTACCTCAGCCTACCAAAGTGCTGGGATTACAGGCCTGAGCCACTGTGCCAATATTTTCTTAACAAGAGGAGTCTACTGGAAGGCCGGCACAGAGAGCAGTTGAGCACACTCACCTGGCTACAGGCAGACACGGAGTTAAGGCTTCAGGACAAATGGGGAGCTCCACAGTGCTCTCAGGTGTGCCATCTGCTTGTCACAGGATGGCCTGGATGACAAGGACCTTTAGGGTCTGTGTGGTTTTGACTGCACCACCCTGAAGGCAGCAGGTTTGACTGAATGATTTTCCTCTACTATCCTGAAGCTCCATCCCTGCTGCCTTATCTTGAGAGCTGGGGAGGTGCTTTTCCTTTCAATTGCCAAAATGATGCAGCGCTAACTTATCTTACTAACTTATCAAACCCATCTCCCACTCTGTTCCTTTTCCCTGTGCCTCCCTCCCCACAGCCTTCCCTAGTTAATTTGCGGGATTCTAGCACCTGTGTGCCAGGCATACATCAGGATGGAACAGTATATTTTCAGTAATACCATTTCTGATTTTCAATGGTGAGGGCTGGGGGGTCAGTCCATGGCCTGGAGGCCTAAGAGGCTGTTGTTTGTGCCAAATGACTTAGTCAAGATGGGCACAATAATGTGAGTAAGAGTTAGCGCTGCTTTAAAAAGGAAAGGGGGTGGTGTGAACATTGCACCACCAGACAACTTCACAGTCAACTCTGGTTTTACAGAGTCTTCTTAGTCCTCTGGGGAAGCATCCGGGGATGGAGATGGGGAAGTACTTGCTGCTTTCCTGGCTTTCTCAGAGTCCTCATTTGTGGAAGATTGTGCTGGAAAGCTATCCTAAGCTCTTCACTTAACCATCATCTCATATAATTCCCCGTGAGATGTAGGTACTGTCCCTGTTTTACAGATCAGGACGCTAAAGGTCACATATCTATAGAATGGAAGAACTGAGATTTGAATTCAGGAATTTGAATTTGTCCTAAGTTCCAAGACTTGGCTTTTTTGATTGTTGAGAAACCTCATGCCTCCATCCCCCCAAGAGGCACCCACTTCCGAACATTCACTATTTGAACGGAAGTAACACATCCCCCCAGCGCACGCATCCCCGTCCCCGTCCCCTGATTTCCTCACTGCTTCCCAGGAAAGAGGAGACCAAGGGAGAGCAGGCATCATTTCTCTCTGTACAGTTTTTAATTTTTTATTTTTTGATGTTTGTTGTTCAGATGAATGACACACTCAAGTTACAAAAATGGGGCCTTAAAAGAAGCACATTGTACAATGAACAAGCAGATTGAAGTTAAGAACACTGAAACGCTAACCCGCTACCACGAGAAGAGACAGGGCGAGGGTTCAGGATGGGAAGGGCTGGGCTGCCAACACGGGTCAGAACCGAAACGGGGGCGAACTTGGTGAGGATGTGGGAAAGGCAGGGCTACTCCGGGGCCTACTCCATTTCCGGATGCCATTTCTTGGGCCTCCCTTGCCCACTACTTGCCACCCCCTCCTCCTCCCCTCACCCTCATTCCAACCTGGTCCTTCAAGTGAGTAGGTGAGATGCCCCACACCAGAAAAGGCTGAGCCAAGCAGACCTTTCCAGGGGAGGGTGGTCACCTTACCCTAGTGCAGCCCTGGATTTCGGAGGTGATGGTGGCAGCAGTGGGACAAGAGGCCAGAAAGGAGTTGATCAAAAGATCAGGCCCCTGCTTTTCCCAAAGATTCCCTGCCCTTTCCCCACCCCACCATGATCCAAAGGCCCTCCACGAGTTGTCGCGAGGCCCCCAGTCACCCTGCAATTATATAAATAAATAAATACTGAGCCCCTGGGCTTGGGGGACAGGTTGGGGGAGGGGCAGCAGGGGTAGAGGAGAGGAAAGAGGAGGAGGAGGAGGGGAAAGAGGCAGAGGGGAGGGGTCACATAGTAAATAGTTGTCTCCGTCCCAGCAACACTTCTCTCTGAATTTTTCTCTCCTTTTTTTTTGTTTGTTTAACAAGGAGCTAACATCCCAACGACAAATATTTAAAAATATACATTATTTTTTCTTTTTATTCCGCCTTTGTCATCATCATCGTCTTGCTTTGGAGACTGCTGAGGTCAAAGTTCAAACCGCACGAAGGACCTGCGGCTTGGAGTTTTTTCTGTATTTTTTTTCATTTTTATTTTTAAATTTTTTTCACTTTTTTTTCCAACATATAAAAAGGTAGCGGAGTTGTCTGTGGGTTTTTTTTTTTTAATGGTTAAATCTTTGGTTTGTTTCTTTTTTCTCTTGGAGGCCTTTATCTCTCGCACTTGCCTTTCCCACTCAGAGACCAGTGGGGGCCCGCGTGTCTCAATCTTGCTCACTCGGTCTCACTCTCTCTCTCACTCAGATCCCCCTACCCTGGGCTAGAGGAAGAGAGAGGCACCCTGGGGTTTGGGTGGGTGAGAAAAACTAGTCAGGTTCAGAGGTCACCCCCGACTTGGCTGGTCCCTCACCGTTATCTTCCCAGGGCTCGAAGGCCCCTCTCTTGGCCTTCCCCAGGGAGGAGATGGGTGGAAAACTCACATCCTTCTCCTCCTCCTGATCTTAGCCCCAACTCCTACGAGGGCTTGGGTTCCCCCATCCCTACCCACCCCCAATACATCCCGACCCCACCCCTCAGAAGAGAACAGAGAGAGGTGGTTTAGTTACTGGCATCTTTTTTTTTTTTTTTTGGCACAATTAAAAGGCCCACCATTAGGGTAGACCCAGTCTCTGTCCCTCCCTTATGTAGGAGGTCAGGGTTGGGGAGAAGAGAAATTCAGAGGGCTCCCCCTTGCTCCAATCCACTCCTCTCTCCTCTCTTTCCAGCCCAGGCCCCTGGCCCCCCACCTCAGACACCTAAGCTAGCCCAGAGCCTGGCCTGGGGTTTTTCCCTCCCCATGCCCCACAGAAAGCTCCCCAGCCCTCCAACTCTCTCGCTCACACACAGACACACGGACACAGGCTCTGTACAGACCACAAAATAAAAACGATGAGATAGTTTTGTTTCCCGGAGTCGAGGGGGACCGGAGTGGAAGGGGCAGAGCGGGGTGGGGGGCGTGAATTCCCCCGTCACCTTCCCAACCCTGGCTCCCTCCAGCCCCCTAGCCCCTTGCCCTGGCTGGCCCCCAGCCAACGATATTTGGTTTCCTTTTTTTAACATTAAAGTTCTATGAGGTATTTGGTGCCTTATCTCGAGTCCTCGGGGGAGGGGGGCCCAGGGGGGAGACCTGGGGCTCACCTGCCCCTCCCTCCCTCCCACCCCCTTCCCAATATTTGGTTTCACAGCTGTAGTTAAAGCTTGGGATTTGGTTATTTTTTCCCCCTCCCAGGAATTTTCTTTTTTCTTGCTTTACTTTTCCCAGTTGTGGGGGTTGGATGGGGAGGGTCCCCAGTACCCCCAGCTGCACGGGGGTCCCTCCACCAATGTCAGGGCATCTGCCCCATCCCTGCCCCCTGCTTCCTCCTCTGCTCTTTGCCCCACTTCCCCACCCTGGGGTGGGAGAGGTCCCAGGTGGTGGGACTTGATGGGGAGGAAGCAGGATGAAGTGGGTGGTGGTGAGTCCTGGATTTTCTTTTTTTTTTTTTTCTTTTTTGTTTTTTTTTTTGTTTTTTTGGTCTAGAATCATAGTTTTTGTTTGAGTCATCTCCACCATGCCTTCCATGCTGCCTGTCTTCTCGGAGGGGGTTTTTGGTTGTAATTCCTTTCACTTTGCTCTGTTCAAATGTCCTTCCTATCTGGTCGGGAGCCCTTGGCCCCCTCTCCACCCTCGGGCTGGGGCCCAGGCCCTCTCGCCAATCCCTTCTCTCTTCAGGAAATAAACATGGACAAACTCAGAGGTAGGGCAAGGGCAGGGAGTCGGTTCGGCGGAGATGCTTACATTCCGGCGAGGATGGGTCGACACGGTGCCAGGCCCCATCGGTGCCAGGATTGGGGGGCGGCCACTCCACCGCTGCCCAGAGAAGGCACCCGGAGGTCCCTGCCACGGCCGAGTCTCTGCTGCCTCCATGGCCCAGCCCAACAGTTTCATTTCCCGGGTGGGAGAAGAGAGACAAGAAAAAAAGAGAACGCTGAGGCCTGGGGCTCCGTCTTGCTCTCCCCGGAGTGTCAGGCAGAAAGTGGAAGCCACCGGCTTCCCCTCCCTCTGCTCCGGCCCAGCGGCCGCTGGGCTCCACTCAGACGTCAATGGCTCGCGTCCTTCACAGCGACACTTTGGTTTGAGGAGAGACACAGAAAGAATGAGGCTGAGAGAGATGAGAGAAGAGTGAAGGAAGACGAAGGAGAGAGAAGGGAGAGAAAGAAGAGGGAGACAGAGAGGGGACAAAAGAGGACAGAAAAAGAAATCAAAGGAGGAATCAAACCACCCGAAAGTTGTTAGTTTTCCTTCGTCCATTCTTTTTGCTCTTACTCCTTTTTTTTTCCTGTCTTTTTTTTTTTAAAGCTTTTTCAGTTGATTGGAGGGGCGGGGAGTTTGGGGCTCTTCACCCCTGTCCCTGACACCCTCTCTCAGCCCCGCCCACCCGCTTCCATCCGCCCTGGCCCAGGGACAGGCCCTGCCCCAGCCGCCCCCTCCGGCTTTCCCAAAGACGACGTCCATGAGGTATTTGTGAAGAGAAAGAAGCATCTGTCCTTCCATCCGCCTTGGGGACCAAGGGCTTGGCTCCACCTCGCGGCTCCTTCTTCTTCTCGAAGAGTCCTTATCTTCTTTCCCTTTTATATATATATATATATATATATCTATAAATTCTTTTTTTTTCTAGTTTAAATTTATTGTTTGTTTGGTTTTCTGTTTTTGTTTTTGTTTTTTTGGTTCAAAACTTCGTTGGCCTCCACAACGCAGGAGGGCGATGTGGCTCCCGGCGGCGTCTCTCCTCCGTCCCGCGCCGAGGCCCGTCCAGGGCTGGACACACATGGGGTTCAGCCAAGACTGCTGGAGGTCTCCTGGGAGTGGTGACCACCACCGCGCCCTCTCGGATGGGGACCACAGGTCATGGCACTGTCCCTGCCACAGGGACCCTGATGGGGATGCCATCTGGAGGCCCCCCTACCACCGGGGTGCATGCGTGTGTGCGTGTGGGGGAGGAGAGGCATTCGCCAGTGTCAGAGGGGCGCAGGGTGGGAAGAGCGAGGCGAGTTCTCTTTTTGGTTTTTGGTTAATGTCAAAGAACGTGAAGGATCCCACGGATAGGCACTGGAATATGAATTTTTTTTTCAGGGAAACTGACAGACAAGATGGAAAAAAAGACAACTTGAATGCCCTCACCTCATCCCCTCGTCTGAAATTTCCACCTTCCCATGGGCTGGGGAGGGCATAGATTCCAGAGCAGAGAAGGTGACAGGGTTGAGGAGGGACGTGTGAGAGCTAGAACTTGGCAAAATGGCCTAGCCCACCCTTCAAAGGGGAGGAAGGGGCAGAGCAGGGGATGAAACGTCATCCCCCCAGGCCTTCCCCTGAACTCTCCCCTGGCTGGGGGGAGGGAGGAGGTTAAAGCAAGACCCCCTGCCCAGATGGGGAGAGCTGGGGGACCAGGGAGGGGGGGGACACATGATAGGGACACATTCTGTTGAGCACAATGCTAAAAATTCTGTACATCCTTTGGATGAAGCTACTGAATATTTGGTGTAAGGTTGTTCAGGCCCTTTCTCTTTCACCTTCTGGAAAAGAACATTTGGCGGCTGGTTCCGAGCCCTAGCCCGTCTGCCCTAGGCTGTGCCCTGTCTTCGCTGGCCCAGGGCTGGGGCTGGGGCCAGGAGGCTGGCATATTCTCTTTTTCCTTCCATAGCCCCCGCTGGGGGAGGCAGGGTTGGGGGTTGGCCCCATAGCCAGGGCTCGGTGGTGGCGTGAGGTCCGACCTGCCGAGGTTCCTCCGCCCCCTGGCTGGGGCTCATATTTGGTGTCGTAGCAGTGAGGGTGAGCACACTGAGGTCTGGCTCAAGACTGGTTTTTGGTTGGTTTGATTTTGTAGGGGTTTTTTTGGTTTGCTTTTTGGTTTTTTTTGTTTGTTCGTTTTTCACCTCTGGTTCCTTTGGGGCAGCTGGTTTCTGTTGTGATTATTTTTGGTTTTCTTTTTTGTTGGTTGGTTTCTTTCCTTTTTTTTTTTTTTTTTTTGGTTGTTTGGGATATTTTTGGTCTTTCCTCCCTTGTCACTCCTGCTCCGAGGTCCCTCTGCATCCCCGCCGCTGGCCTCCTCGCCCTCTTCCCGGGCGTGGGACCTAGCTGGGAGTCAGAGGAGTGGGAGGGGAGGCATGGCAGGCCCTCACTCAGGCTTGGACCCTGCCTCGGGCCCCCCTGAGCCTCCAGGGGTCTGTGCTGCTGCCTCGCTGCAAGTGGAGGAGGAGGAGGAGGAGGAGGATGAAGAGGATGAAGAGAGGCCAGGAGACTTGCTGGAGATGGAGGCTGCCACGGCTGCAGCTGCTGCAGAGACCAGGCCCACGCCAGGCGGGGCACTGAGCAGGGGCAGCCCTGCGTGGTTCAAGAAGAGCGGCGAGGTCACCAGGCCAGGGCTCCCCGGGGCCGCACTGGCTGCCCCCAGCACCAGGTTCCCGCTGCCATCAAGGCTGGTAAGGGGCAGGGTTCCACCAGAGGCCAGGGCTGGCAGGGAGAGAGAGAGGCTGGGCTGGGGGCACGCCGGGCCAGGGGAGACCTTCGCCTTCCAGCGTCCTGCCCAGAGTGCCCCTGTCTTCCCATCTGTCCCCATGACCCCCATCAGCACCCCTCACACCTTCCCCAAAGGTGAGATGGGTATGAAGAGGCGAGCAATGCAGTGAGCGGGGGCAGGATGACATGGCTGGAGCAGCAATGGGGGGGCTCGAGGCCCGGGGTGGTGGTGGGCAGGGCTGGTGATGATGGGAGTGACGTGAGGCAGCACGCACCTTGGATAGTGGCCAAAGGGTTGTTGCTCATGAGGGCTGGACTCAGCCCAGAGCTTAACCCCACCATTGTGCTTCTGCAAGAGGCAAAGCAGAGGCGTTAGCAGGGGCAGGGACCCACCAGCAGAATTGGGGTGCAGCTCCCCACCCTGAAAGCAGCAGCGACCCTGCTTCTCCCCACAGCCTCCCGACCTGCACTCACTTACCCCGTGCTGGCGTTCAGGCCTGACAAGCCGATAGCCGAGTGGCTGCCTTGAGGGCTGGGGTTTGTGCTGTTGGTGGTGGCCGGGGGTGGGGGAGTGACAGAGGGGATGGAATTGAGGGGGGGCGCGGCCCCGCCCCCGCCCCCACCCCCTCCGGCTGTCCGGCTGGGGTGGAGCGTCCCCACAGCTGAGGATAAGGTAGTAACTGCCAGAGAGAGACAGAGAGATGGGGTCTTCAGCTTCCACTTGTCCCCCACCAAGGAACTCGGGGTCAACTACTTGTCTTTCCCACCCAGCTCATGCAGCATCTCCTGTCAGAACAGACCTAGACCTTCCTGCCCTCTCTTCCCAGAGCTATTTCTTTGTGCCTCTGCCATGGTGACAGCAATCACAATAATCAAAGTAAGAGCAGCTGTCACCTACTGAGCCTGTGCCCTGTGCCAGATGCTCTGGTACTACGCATGCCCCGCCCTGCACCAATTTCACATGCACAAGGAGACAAAGCCCTATGGCTCCCTCTAGAGGCCAGGGAAGGGGTGCAGGATGCAAGGCAGGTGGCTGGCAGCCCAGGATGGGCAACCTGGGAGGGCTAGGAGCCCAGACTCTGGGGTAGAAACTCCTGTGCCCTTGGGCGAGCACTTTAACCTTTCTAACCTTCCAATCTCTCTTCTGGAAAATAGGGCTAATAAGAGAACCTGTCCCATAAAATGGGTGTGATAATTAAATCAGCCAATATACTTTTTGCTTTTTAAGAGATAGGGTCTGGCTGTTGCCTAGACTGGAGTGCAGTGGCTATTCATAGGCATGGTCATAGTTCAATGTGGCCTCCGACTCCTGAGCTCAAGTATCCTCCTTCCTCAGCCATCCAAGTAGCTGGGACTACAGGCTTGTCCCACTACGCCCAGCTGATAAAAGAGCTTAGAACAGTGCCAGGCATGCCCTTACTACTTTATAAATCTCCACTTATTATTTCTTAACCTGGTGTTTGTCTTATATTATTCTTTTATTTTTTTATTTTTTTTATTTTTTTTGAGACAGAGTCTCATTCTGTTGCCTGGGCTAGAGTGCTGTGGCGTCAGCCTAGCTCACAGCAACCTCAAACTCCTGGGCTCAAGTGATTCTCCTGCCTCAGCCTCCCGAGTAGCTGGGACTACAGGCATGCACCACCATGCTTGGCTAATTTTTTGTATATATTTTTAGTTGGCCAATTAATTTCTTTCTATTTCTAGTAGAGACGGGGTCTTGCTCTTGCTCAGGCTGGTTTCGAACTCCTGACCTTGAGCGATCCTCCCGCCTCGGCCTCCCAGAGTGCTAGGATTACAGGC